>PDUO01000017.1:466404-690776 GCA_003008705.1 Pezicula radicicola
CCCCCCCCCATCTAGTCCTCACATTCAGTCAACAATATGAAGTTTGCCTGTGCTTCAGTCTTGAGCTTGGCGCTTTCTGGCGTAGCTATTGCCGCTCCTGCGATTCAACTTGACTCTGCAGCTCAACAACCAGCTTGTGCATATCCAATTGGGACAACTGGGAGTGCCAATGCAAAACCAGTTGGGAGGGTGTTCAATATTGATGGCAAAGTGGAGTACTTTGCTGGTAAGACTCGGTGCAAGCAATCCCGAGTAGAATTGAAGCAAGTTTCTTATTAGTTTTAGGTAGTAATGCTTGGTGGCTTGCCCATTTGAGCAAGAACTCGGACGTGGATACTGCATTGCAAGAGGTTGCAAACGTAAGCACTTTACACGCCATGACTACTATAGGCCGTCGCTAATAGGTTGTCAGACACAGTACAAAATCCTTCGAGTGTGGGGTTTTGGCGATGTGAACGTAGTCCCAGATCCATCAGCTACAGATCCCAACAAAGTCTACTTCCAGGTTCTTAATTCGACAGGATCTTACATCAACTACGGGGCCGACGGCCTCCAAAGGTTGGACTATGTTGTTTCTGCTGCTGAGAAGTACGGTGTCAAACTCACCCTCAATTTCGTCAATAATTGGAGTGACTATGGCGGGATTGCAGCTTATACTACGGCCTTCGGTGCTAACGCCACGCAATGGTTCACAGATGCTACCTCGCAACAGGTTTACAAGAATTATATCAAAGTACTTGTGACAAGATACTCTAAATCTTCCGCCATCTTCGCCTGGGAATTGGCTAACGAGCCCCGTTGTCACGGTTGTGATACATCAGTCATCACCACATGGGCAACCGGCATATCTCAATACATAAAGCGTCTCGATGCTGGGCATATGGTAACGCTCGGCGATGAAGGGTGGTTTGCTCCCGCCGACGACATAGGTGACGGCTCCTATGCTTATGGTGGTGGAGAAGGTGTCGATTTTGTCACGAACCTGAAAATTCCAACCTTAGATTATGGCGTCTTCCATCTCTATCCCAACTCGTGGGGATATGATTACACCTGGGGAACAACATGGATCGAAGAGCACGACACAGTTGGACAGTCTATTGGCAAGCCTATCATATTAGAGGAATATGGCACGCCCTTTCCTCACAACCATACGGGCACTGAGGCACCATGGCAAGCGGCAGTATTGGCGAGTGGACTTGCAGCGGATCAGATTTGGCAATTCGGTACACCTGACCTCAGTGTGCCAGCGGGTAATCTCGGTGATGTGAATACAATCTACTATAATGATACGGAGTACAGAACTTTGGCGCGGGAGCATGCGGCGGCTATGTTAGCAAAACATGTTTGAATACATAGTTTTAATACTTGGCATATACTAAATTCCTTAAATATATCTAGGGAGGCATTAATTCCTTATTCTATATGTTGTTCCACTAGTTCTTACTCTGTTGCTTACTAAGTCACGAGTTTTACGTGCAATGTACCAGGTTACAACCTGGAACCTAGGTAGCTTCCAAAATCTCACCTGCTTACATCTCAGACTCATCGTAATGTGAGAACAATCATAAATAAGCCTTCGCAATGGCCTCAGTCCAGACATACACATTTCAGACATACCCTGACGTCTCCCTTGATCTCGACATCTATCTCCCCAAAACCACTGCCCTCTCAGCCACGTCAACATCAATCCTCTTCTTCCACGCAGGCGGCCTCGTATCTTATAACCGCAAGCTCATTTCACCTCATATCGTGCAAGCATGCATGTTGCGTGGATGGCCCTTGATCAGTGCAGATTATCGGCTTTTGCCGCAGGTTGGAGGGAAGGAGGTGCTAGAGGATCTGCTGGCTGCTCAAGCGTGGGTTGTTCAGAGGCTCCCTGGGATTTTGGGCCCCGCCGGTGGAGGGAAACTACATTTGAGTTCTGAGGATATTGCGAAGAACTTGGTCGTTGCTGGTGCTAGTGCAGGTACACTCCCACTGCTCCTTACACTGCATCATCTGCTTGAATCTAGGAGAAAGTTGGCACGTGGCCTCCTTAGCCAACTAATCAGCCTTCATTTAGTTGTTCTGGAAACTCAAAATGACCTGCTGCTAGATTCAATGGACTTATGGCAAATTGAAAGGCTTTCTGGACTACTGCGCTAGTTCAGAGCCTAATTGACCATAACGCTCCAAAGCAGGCTTAGCAAGGACAGAACGTGTAGGATGATAAGCGGTAAAAAGATCGCTTGGGGAGTGCAGCCTCTAACTTTTAACACAAGTTTCATTTTCTTCATGAACATTGCTGACGCTTATATCATAGGAGCTTTTATGGCTTTTCTAGCCGCTATGCACGATGAAAAGTTCTTGTGCCCTCCCAAAGCGATTCTCTCTTACTATGGTGTCCCAACGTTCAGCAATCCTTTTTTCGCCCGCTCCCATGTCTTCGATGTGCCTCTCTCAAAATCCGAAGTCTCCCATTTCCTAGATGAAGGGCTCCAAATCGGTGAAACTCCACCAGACGAGGGATTCGATCCTGATTGCCTCCACGATGACTGCTCTCCAAATCATCAATACAGAAAGCCTAAGGCGTCAAATAAAGAAGGAGAACAACCACTACACAGAGGCATGCTGTATGATTATCTCGTTCAAGAGAATATGTACCCTTCCTTGATTGGGGAAGTAGATCGTCCTTTCGATGGTGAAGAGTTTTTGAGTAAAGCACAATCTCCACTGCCGAAAGTCATTATGATTCACGGGAACAAAGATGTAGATGTACCAACTGAGCTAGAAGTTGAGGCTGCAAAGCAGCTTGGAACAGATAGGGCGAGGCTCATTTTGGTTGATAGTGATGTCCATTGCTTTGATGAGGGGTTGTTTTTAGACGACATAAGGCTGGAGAAGGTCAGAGACGCGTGGAAACTCCTTGATCATGTAGTTGAGAGGGGCGATTTCCCCTCCTAAGAAGCTTCTAACATAAGGTCGAAGAAGGCCTTCTATCTTGTGTTTAATACAATCAAGCTTACATTTGCAGAGCCGTGCATACTATAAAGGCCACAAGAAGTCTTGTGATATCCACAGTTGATAGGATGTAGTCATTCTAGTCAACTCTGTACTGGAAATACAGGCAATAGGGTAAGTCGCTTGCCATATTCTAGGAGGGCACCTAAAGTATGCGAGATAAGTGCTGAACGCGCAATATATTCCGGGAAAAAAAGGTCATGCACGTTCGACTTATTTGACTTAGGAGGCCTCAGCTGGTCTCCGAACTTCTTGTGATTGAGCTTTTAATTTTTACATTATGCCTGTCTGTCCTTTCGTGCTTCTGCTGTGATAAGTCCGGCCCACATAGTGCCTCAGGTGACGTCAACCAACTCAGCCTTCAAAAGCTTGGGGAAAACTCAGTAGGAGAGAATACTTTCAATGTCACCAATTTTGTATTGAACTTGGTTGCTGTAGAATAGCTCTCATTGGCTGTTCTTGCCGGAAAGGCCTTTATCCTGAATTGAGCCGTCCACACAGCTGTCTTGCGAATGTCATCCATAATTTGCATGACTGAGTTAGCCAGTGTAAGATCATTGTGCAAATCACCATGATGCTAAGAGAGCTGTAGTCAGCTAGCATTAGTGATGAGCACAGAATGACCCCGAGATACTGTACTAGGTGTTTTCTATCCTGTTATCATTTCCAATCGAGAGAACTGTCTAGTTCCATTTACAGTTACTAGTGGTACCCCAAAAATCTTAGTGCCTTCGACAGTTTTTCCTGGATACGACTAGGAGAATCACATGAACAAGTTTTAAAAAGCCGTCGTCGCTCTTTTTCATCTCCGGTTCTGCCTTGTACTACAAGTATAGAGCCTCCCCCAAAAAGTTCTCTCCGGAGAACAATCTTTCCTTCGCATATTCTTGCCTATTCGAGGACGACGCAAACGTCTGAATGAAATACACTCGATATCGCCTTATCTCATCTCACGTACTTCGCAAGCGTGAGCCTGGATAAGACGCTTTTCTTTCAAATGGCGACTCAATATTCATGGCAATCATCCTCGAGCCATGACCAGTTCGAGACAACAAATGCCAACAATGATCTAGAGTCAGGGGTCGGGTCTACTATCCCTCTAGAAGACCTGAGGCATGGTCGTACTGAGCCCTCTCAAGCTGTTGAACTCTCTGATCGTATCAACGAAGATCTCAAAAGCGGCATGTACGTAACGTATCATTCCTAGACTTACCCTGAACTTCACAAACAATCTTGCTAATACACATCCAGATACGATTGCCCAATCTGCAGCGACACCATAGCCAGTGAGAGCCCAATGTGGTCCTGTTCAGCCTGCTTTCACGTCTACCATTACGATTGTGTTAGTTTGTGGTCGAGCAACCAACTCAAAAAGCCGCCAAAGCAATCATGGAATTGTCCAACTTGTAAGAATGAACACGGAGTTATCCCCGAAGCGAGATGTTGGTGTCTGAAACAGATGTATTTGGCTCCTAGTGTATTTGACAATTCATGTGGTGTGTCTTGCAACAAAGTCCAAAGATGCGATGAACAGACATGGAAATGTACATCCTTCTGTGCAAAACAATGCCATCCTGGCCCCTGTCAAACTCCAGTCTGCATGCCTGGCTGTATTGAATATAGGGCATTAAAAGAACAAAACATCCCAGAAGGACCAACGGTGCTGAATCAAGGCTCTGATGGGGGAAAACCACCGAAGAATACACCAGCAACGCCAAATACTAGTGCGACGACTGCCTCTACAACCAATAGAAATGCTACAAACGAAGGGCATAATGCACGAGATGCTGGTCCTCCTCTTACTGGCTCGAATTTAGTGCTCATGAGTATGCTGATTGGTGGATTTCACATTGCCCTCGGCATTTGGTGCTATTACAACACTCTTCACAGATCACAACACATTAATTATCAATACTTTACCGACAAAGACGAACGCGTAGACACCATATTCGCATGGCTTGGTGGTCTTACAGCTTTCCCTATCGTGTGGTCGCTTACCATCGCAGTTTTAGTGGAGATTCGCAAGTTTATCTACAAGCGCTTGGAACTTGGTGAAAGGGACAGGGCTTCAGGTAGAGTTGGCTCTGCCACATACCTTTCGTATGGGGTAACAGGAATGCTTATGGTTGTGTCCGTTCTGTGGTTCCCCATCGTGTGAGTTTTTGACTTCAATACGAAATATCAACTAGGCAACAACTAATAATTTTGAATACAGACGCGAAGCAGGTCCAAGGCATGCATTTGGTGCAATTATGAAGCATAGTTGTGAGGGATTCGATAATAGATTCAATCTCGGCGATGGTATGTGTACATTCCTCTTACTCCAGATAATAATAAACTGACAAATTTGCAGTTAAGCATGGAAAAGGAGATGACCCGAAGATGACAGGACTCAGCTGGCCAGGAAGTGCTATATTATACCGTGGTGATGCAAACCATTTTAGACTGGCCAGTACATCCAGTGAAAACCCAGGAACCTATCGTATGACAGTCCCAATCAACAACACTTTCTCAAAGGTCATAGAAATCGACTTCTTCACCAAAAGTTGGAGTATCAACGACCATAACATTACAAAATTCAACATGCAGCAGCCGATATGGTGGTCTCGTGGCAGCACCCTACAAAAAGGTAAGACGCAAGTTGTGCCGCTGGAAGGCACCCAAAACTTGGTCAGGAATGGTACTTGGAAGATAACTGGTCCTTATAATTCCGACCTTGCACTTCCTGAGCTTAACCTCACTATTCCGTATATGTGGCAATTCACCAGCGACTACAAATACCAACCTTACATCCAAATTTTCCGGCACGACGGCATGAATGCCTCTGAAATTGAAACGCAAAGTCAAGCACGATGGACATCTAAGAGTGCTGATAATGTCGTCATGCGAACAGCTAGTTTCGGTTATGGAATGCATGATCTTGAAGTGTGTACTCGCAGAAAAGATTATTCGGTTGGAAGTGCCGGGGAGATGAGAGAGGGATTGAATGATGATGCACTAGTTCCTGTTGCGCTTATGGCGGCTGTTAGAAGACAGAAGGCAGAGTGGAAGGGTCATAGCTTTTTGTATAGCAAGAAGAAGGGTGTTGAGCTTTTGGAGATTTTGGAGGAGGCGGGATTGGGTGGACAGTTTGATGAGATGGGTAAGCTTATTATTCGTCCGGTGCTTGTTAATCCGCAGGTTTAGAGAGGATTTTGGTGTTGGATTTGTGGGCTATTCTCTACTCCATGCACTGTTATTTTAAGCTAGTTTTAAATATGCTTAAGATCTATTTTTGTGCTTTTTCTTGCTTGGTTTTAGTTAGCGAATTGCTATTACTTGTTCCTCACACCTTTGACTTACCTAAGTTACTTAATACTTGCTGGTGTTGGACTCACTGATTATATTGGTGATGCCCGGTGGGCTCACATAACTTCTTAGAAGGCGTGTAGAGCCTATATTAATTCGATTTTAGAGCCTAAGGTAGTATTGCCTTAGGTAAGATCACTTGTTTTTCTGCATAAAGTAGCCTTATATATCGCTCTAAAATAGGGAAATAGCTTTCTTTATAAACCTTAAAATAGGAAAAAACAACTAGTAAGATTTTATTATGTTTTACGCCAAGAAAGTTTATTTACTAGTAATAATCTCCCCTAGGAAACAATCTACTTTTTAGTTATACCCCCTTCTAGGAAGCATAAAAAACTACACGCGATGCCTTCGGCAATCTTCGCAAGCTGTCAAGTGGCAGTGTCGGCATGCAAGAATGTACTTCCAATGGCGATCGCCACAAACTTCACATACATAGCCCTTCCGGCGAAATTGGTCCCTTCGTTCCCAGCGTCCACGGTGATCGCACTCATGATTGTTTCGGAGTACTTGTTGCATATTTCTCACACGTCGCTGCCGTTCCTCTGCAGGCATTGGGTGATTTGCTTCCCTATCAACCACTAGCTCAGCTCGTTCATACAGGTTCCTCTCTTCCCAGATGTCGCAGCGGCACGTCCTCCACTTTCGGCCACATGTGTAGCAGAACTCTGCAGAACACTTACACCTAGACTAGATATTAGTCCATGAAAATTAAAGAGGCAAATCTTCTCACGTCATATGATTGCAACCAGTATCCAGCGACACCATTGCACTGCACCCAAAACACCGACGCCACCTTTCGCCTTGTGCAAGATCTATGACGGCTTGTAGTGCCTGATCTTCTGGACACTCGCCGCCATGAGCAAGATTCTTGCAGTGGACACAAGTCTGAGAATTGCAGGCCGTACATCTAGCATTGTCTGAAGTTGTTTGTTCCAAAGGTATGAACCTTCTGCAGTCGGAACGGGCGCAATATATCCTATTAGTGGTTGAAAACTCAACCTTTGCACTATTAAAGGCTCGCAATTCCTCAGCAGATAGCTCTGCGCTGATGAATGAAGCCGGAAAGTGTTCATCGCAGCACCTTGGTGGGAAAAGAAACTCATCATTGGTTGCCCGAACGAAGAGCGTCTTGACGCATCCTTTGCAGTAAATGTGACGGCAAGTTTTGAGGCGAATCGTCTCATGCGCATGGAATTTATCGGTGCAGGCTACGCATTCAAGCTTGCGTAGAGGCAACTGCTTATATCCTTCTTTCTGGCGTAAAGCATAGGGGAGTGACGGACCAGCCGAATCGTCAACACCATTATCGAAAGCTGTAACTTGATCTGCCCAAGTTATGAACTGCATGTTTTCTGTGCCTCTGCTCTCATCAATGACCGCTTCGAGATTCTCAATATCTATGTTTCCTTCGCTCAGCCTGAATGCGAGGCTCCGATCTTGCTGGGCTTGGTACTCCACTGCTCTCAGTTCTTCTAGAACAGTAGCATCATCGTCCACTGCCTTAGCAATACTATGGGCAACCCTCAGATCTTCGAAAAGGAGGATGCTCTTTTTCAGTTCTGCCTCAAAGTCAAGAAATGCTAAGACAAAATCGGGTTGTTTGTCCTCGCGATATTTCCCTCGCTGGAGATCACGCTGTGCCTCAATCTCTTGCACTTGAAGAGTAAGAGCAAAGAGCTCATCGTCGGAAGTCAGAATATGGTTGGTGCTGGGGATGCTTAGGGTTGCCATTGTGCTCCTAAAAATTCATAAACTAGAATCTGAGGGGATGGATTTTAAGGGTGGTCTTTGATTTATATTTACTTCTAAAGGCAATGAGATGTAAAGTTCACCGCTCGGTATTAGAATTCAGTTCAAGTAATGGCACGTTTTTAACTGGTCATGAAAATCCTGCAAACGGCAGGAATGTGGCATGAACATTCGTCATTTTATCTCGGTAATACTGTTCAACTACCCACATCAAGTCTGTTTGCAGAACAGTTCAAGGTCCGTTTGCACATACTATACCATCCGTTTTCATATACGCTCAATATGGAAATTGGTGTACTGAATCGGGCGTATAGCTCTCGATGTATATAAGTTATATTTTTACCATTCATGATATTCCTCTGTACAGATCCCCATACTTTGACCTCTCGTTTGACAATGTTACATTCCCCAACCGAAAAGCGTCGGGTACTCCTCACATACAGCGGCATATTTATATTTACAGGGATCCACTTAGTAAAGGATTATAGTTCAGGTCGAGGTAGGTCGAGGTAGAGCTAATCCTCTCTCGAATCTACGAGCTTGTTGGGCTCTTCAAGTGCTGCCGGCTTGTAGATACTTTCACTCTCGTTCTATGCTAACTAACACCTTACGTGTTGCAATCCTTTTGGTATTGTTAATAGAATATAAGCTTATTACTAGCAAGAACACGATAAATAAGAATTATAGGGGTACTCTTACCTAGGACGCTAACCCGCCCCTATCTCTATCTAGGCTTAGCCTACTCGGCTATAAGCACCACTGCAAGGCACCAACTCTATAAACAGTTCAGTCATTGTCACGATTAACCTGTGCTTGCAATTTTGGCGATACTTACGTAGAGGCCCAAGTACTAAGGTTGTTGGCTGGCGCAAGATCCTATTCAAGCTCATAGTTCAACTTGAGGTTGTTCTATACTTGATCAGAAACCTCACTGAGGGGTTAGCTAGATGCAATCTCTTGACGCCTACAAGTGAAGCGACTTACTCGTAAACTTCACCCATCCTGATAGTAGTCTTGTCCATCCATGGAGAGGTTCAGGCCGTAATCATAAAAGGTTGGAAAAGCATCCGAGAGATCAACCAGAGTATCATTGACATCTTTTGTCAGGGTGCCGTCGGCACTCTCCTTGAAATTGGGGAAAGTCTTGTTGGTATATGTCAGCCAAGTAGCATCTGCACTAGAATTGAGGGACCCAACGTCCCACGTTTCTTCAACCATAAGACAGAATGAACCAGACGAGTCGGCCAAGCAGCTCATATTATACTCGTAGATGAAGAGATCGACCACTTGAATAGCGGAGAGGTAGGCTAGTTGACAGGTCTTTATTTACCCCCCATTCTCCCCTAAGGTAGCCCTCCCAATGAATTTGGATCGTCTCATTTTGTCATTATTTCGTCTCTTCGTCGATCTTGATTAGTGGTTCCACTACGTCTTCCCAGTACCTTGCTCGTTTCTCCAGAAACTCGTCGCGGCGGAATCTGATCTGTTCAACAGCGTTGACATCCCAGCCGCACTCAAGATAGATATCTTTGAGCTTGCGTGTGGCCGCCCACACGTCGTACTGTGCGCGCCAGCGGCGGCAGTCGTCAGGGCCCCAGTCCTTAGGGGGCTGACCACCGGATTCTGAGAACAGGTCGTCATTAAAGTTTATGCCCTCCGGCGTGCCGAGATAGTTGAGGCTGCGATAATTCTCAATGACTGGGCCTAGGGCCTCGCGCGGCGGCGCGGCCGGGACGTGGAAGTAGTCGTCGACCTCATCATGATTGTCAATGGGCTTCCAGGGCGTCATAAGATCTAGATCCTGTGGTGTGAGCATTGTATGTAGTGTGATAGGTATAAAAACAAGATGGGGTGGTACATAGGGAGAGAGAGCTCAACCTTTGAACGCAGGGAATTTTTGAAAGGCAGCAAGGTCCAAAGATACAAACAAGGGAAGGCCAACAATCACAGCACTGTTCAAGAGCGAGGACACAACGTACTCGTCTTTGTATCATAGATAAACTCAGTTCCGTAGATCTCACTGCGTGTCAATCGCAGCGCCGTAGGCGGCATCTCCTCATCATGCAGCATCTCGCGGCGTGCCTCAAAGTCGCCCTCGTCCATTTCACCGAGGTAGGTAATGGGGAAGGTACTGGGTAGTAGCTGTAGGAACATCTCATGCGGCGTGACCTCGAGGTAGGGTAGAGCGCACATTAGCGCGACGGCGTCAGCAGCGTAACCCGCAGCGCGCGCGGCAGCCGTGTTGATGGCATCGGGCGGGTGCGGTGGTAGGCGTAGCAGGTTAGCAGGGATTGCGGCGAGAGTGTCGAGGAGCGTGTAGAGCTCGCATAGTGTCGCGATAATGTCGGCGTGAGGGTAGTCGGCCATTGGTTGCAACGGGAGGTAGTGGAAGACGGGAGTGTTTACATTTAGGTCGCGCTGTTAGCGTCAAGAGAGAGAGGTACGAGTTTAGTCGGAATAGACTATATAAGCGAAAATCACCTAGCTAAGCTAAGCTCCTCTACAGGCTCTTTAAGGCAAAAGGGGCCTAAATTTAATCTTAATTAAGGTGTTAGCTTTAAATATAGCTTGTTTTACCTACTTAGTTAAGCTTAAGAAATATCTTATTTATTATTAGATTTTAAATATTAAACTAAAAAAATAAAGAATAGTTTTTTTTTACTCTCTTACAGTAAAAGACTTATTATAAAGTAAGAATAAGAAATATAAAAATTCCGAGATTATAACCACAGATTTCCAAAAACGATCTTAAGAAATTCATTCGCTGTGGTCATTGACGAGCTTCTCCCTGCTTATTCTCTAAGAATTCGTAAGTCTCCGGCGAAAGTCCAATCCTGAAGGCTCTCAGAAGAGGCAATCTGGGGTGTTCCTGAGAAGGAGGCAAGAGTGACTAATAATATCATACAGATCGATGCGCCTCCAACAGCTGAGCTGGAGCCCATCACGGATACCTATACACAATCAGATGAGGCCGACATAGACATGTCTTGTAAGTTTTGCTTCTCCCAACACTCACCCATACACTCCTCACCACCTCCCACCCAACCTCACTTATTACCTCGGAATCCCCTCTATTCAAAACCCTGGCTAACTCTCTCTCAGACAACGAGCTCTCAATCTACGGCCGCCTCCGCAAAAACGAGAAACTCGGCCCCTACGGCGTGTAGTTCAAACTCCTCCACACCTGAGGCGACACCCTCTCTCCGCAGCAAACCTACGAGAAAGTCAAGTTATACTTCTGCTGCTACAGTATCAGCCGGCATAAGATGACGACCCTCACTCCATCCTACCACGCAGAAGCCTACTCCTCCGACGACAAAAGATTCGATCTCCGGCTATTTTTGTGCCCAGGCTTCGAGGACGCTTATAAGAAGATTGAGAAGCGGATTGCGGCTATGGGGGTGATGGGAACAAAGGTTCCGGAAGGTGTTGGGGCGGAGGGCGAGAAGACTGTTTAGATATACATAGGGAGCTTTGGGCTTGGTTCTGAGGTCGAATGATATGAACACGTTGAGTTAAAGAAGGACCTTGAGGACTGTTGTTCGGTGGGCTCACGACGTTTGCGCCATTGGTATACTCTGGCAGATCGTTCACAATAGTAGCACCCTGAGCACCTTAAGTGGAAGTGTTTGCGACTGATAGGTGTATAAAGTCGTCCTCCTGAGAAATAGAATGCTCTAGTGCATTGTGGATAACAGTAGGAGCCTAGGAAACTTGTGACTCTCGTAGTTGTGCTGCTGCAAGTGATCGTGCTTTATATACTTGTCGCTGCGTAAGACGTACTTAAGCGAGGTAAAGTTAGTCGAACAGCATTAAGGGAGCACTAGATTCCTATATAGGAAATTTGTCGAAAATATTAATTAAGCAACGATGCAAATATTTGATTCGTCCGCAGCTTTTTAGTCTTGGTTTGTATGGAAGTGTCGGCCTTTTACATGTCGCACTGAATTCTTGATGGCTAGGTAAATGGATGGTCCCTACTGAACGTTCACGTTCTGTTGAATAGTACTTACAGTCTGAAATTGATCACGTCTCTGCTTAGTAAGAATCGACTAAGCACCCATGAGGTTATTTAGACCACTTCCCTGCCCTCCTTTCCTCTACATCAACACTCAGTTCCAGGACAAATTCAAGCACTGTGTCTGGTCGATCTATATGTTATTCATCTTATACTAGATACATTCACCATTATTCATTTCCCAGTGTTAAACTCTTTCCTGCAAGAGAGGTCAAGGCCAAGCATCATGTCTCGTCAGCCAATATTCTCCGAAACCAAATCATGCTATCCTCTAGTTCCATCACGAGAGCGACACCAAACTGGCTGACAGTCCCATCAGCAGAAAGTCGAAATTCTGCTTTTATCATCTCCTTATCACGCGTATCTATGTCCAGCTTTTCCGCAACAAAGAACTCGCCAGAGACATGAGTGAGAAATAGCTTAAAACGCCAACTTCTATCCGTGGCATCGATCTTGAGCTTACCCTCCTTACACTCCACCAACAATTTCCCATATCCGTCATGAAAGTAGGAGCCTACATATGACGAAAGTGGCAAAGCCAACGAAAGCGGTGGTTCGGGAATCTTAGGATAAAGTTCCTCGATAGTTTTGCACCTCCATTCCTCTTCATTCTTCGCGGCTTGCTCATCCCAATCGAAGCGCTTTTCTGCGGGTATTGAGAGCAGATCATCGACCAATGTCCAGCAGATCTTATCATTCGCCTCCCTAGCTTCCACCGTGTTCCCGAAGATAACAATACCCCAGTTCTTTCGTGGCAAGTACATCATCAGACACCCAAAGCCGTTCGTGGAGCCGCTATGAGAAATCACAAGTTCTCCGTGGTACGTCTCCGTCGTCCAGCCTAACGCGTAGAGCGGTGGGCTCCAGAACGGGTTGGGCTCATCGCCTGTGATCATCCGTGGTTTGACGAGCTCTTCGTGCCCTGCTTCTGAAATAGGCCCTGTCCTGTGAATCATGCGGCGAAGAAAGTTCGCATAATCACTTGCCGTGCTCTTCATCTCGCCCGCGCCCGCTCCTTCGGGCTACTTGGGCCAGGGCACTTCAAAGTAAGAAGCATTTTCTTTATCCCATCCGTATCCTTTGGCCAGTTGATCTAGGGCGTGGTGCTCGATGATGTCGTCGGCCCCGAAGTAGGTGTCTTTCATTCCAAGTGGTGTCTAGATTCGCTGGCGCAAGAAATCGCCTATTTGGGTGCCGGTGAGAGTCTCAATCAGATGCACGGCTACAACATACATCACATTGCAATATTGGAACTTGGTCCGCGGAGGGGCGCTCAGGGGAAGATGGCGCAGCTTACGAGTCACTGACTTAGGCGTATCGGGTATTTTGGCGTAAACACCCATACAGGCGTCGTCTTGACTGGGAGAGATGTTAGCCTTGATAAGCAGGTAACTTGAACGAATAGATACTCAGCTAAACCGCTCCGATGGGATAAGATATCCTCAATCGTCACTATCTCTGTGGACCGGCTATCAGAAAGGACAAAATCATCGCGGAGGAGTTGCGAGACTGGCGTTGACCACTGCACATCTGGATTAGACGTGTCGTCAACTAACAAAGAGACAGCGGCTGCGACGAAAGCTTTCGTCATGCTTGCTGCATTGAACAATGTCAAGGGTGTAACTTTTTCATCCGGGTATCGGGCAATGCCATAACCCTATTGTTCTTAGCACAAGTTTTGACGTGGCGTGATTTGATCATATAGAGACAACCAACGCACTTTCACCCATGTCGAATCGCCGTCCACGACTGCAATTGACGCTCCAGGGGTATGGTACTGATTGATAGTCTCGGTGATGAACTTGTCATACTTGGAGAAGAACTGGTCGCTATCCATTTGATTCTTGTCAGAGTTGTCAATATCGAAAGATTGACCGAGCATGGAAAATACGCGATAAATACATATACAAATGCGTAGGAAGCTAACTAACAATACGAAGTACCACGACTAGAATGAGTCATACGATATTTGACATATTGTTGCACAGCCACAACTCAATCTAACATAACCTAAACTACTTTCGTGCCTCGTTACATAAATCATTGTCAGATCTAAAGAGCTGACTAGGTAACTTATAACGAAATATTGGCAAGGTCATGAATACTAGAGAGAAAGCAACTAATAACCAAAGCCACCAATCACTGATCTCAGAAGTACTTAATATCGCATCCCTTAGTTCGCAATCTCATAAACTACCTAGGGTGCCCACCTTATCTGTAGGACTGGACTTGTAATATTCGACCACACATTAGATCACCTGATCTTCATTAGAATCAAATAGCTCCCGAACTACCCTTGTAATAGTCAATTCAACTAATATAATATCTCAGAACCTACGGTCAATATGCGGTCATCATTAAGTGCACTAACTCCTTCGGCTAATTACGGTCAGGGGTCACAGCTCGCTAAGGGACGCTACAAATTACTTACCTATGCTGCTTACTGGAGAGGATTTATACGGTGGTATTGCTTACAACGTCCTTGCGATATATCAATATATCATTTCAATTTGAGGCAGATAGATCACTAATTAACTATATATTTGTAAAGAGATTATAATCACTGGATTTAGTCAGACAGAGGCAGTATCAAATAAGAACTTAAGTCGAAGATCTCTAAAAAAACAGTAACTCAACTTGCCTAGTACATCATGTACATCACTCATTGTATAGCAGAAAGGATGACTTTGTTTACTCAAACACCTAGAACTAGAAATCCGTACAACTGCTATCTCAACTAAAACACTAAATGCACGTGTATAGAGATAATTAATCATCAAAAATATCCTCACATAAGAGCCTACGGTGGCAGACTGTAGAACCTGGTGGAATAGCTAGCCTAGCCAAGTCATCAACTGCTTTTACAAATTGGTTCAGCTGCATAGACTGTGCATGTAAAACTTGTGAAAGCCTTACAATTGGACCAATGTAATCGCAGAGCTCGCTTCGCGTGATCCATCATCCTTACATTGCAAAAGGCAGCCTCATGGACAGAAATTTCTTACGCCCCAGCCTGATACCTACGAAAATATATTGCCTTGATTTCCTTTCCATCACTAACAGTATTATCTTAGCTACTTTAGTCAAAATTCCGAGTTATCGTATGTACATTTAACCATGACGGTCCCTCCCGGATATTCGATAAAATCATCGCCTTCCTGTGCAAAATTTTCTCTGCTTTCATAAGTACTGATGCTTTTGATGAATTTAAATACGTTCAGCAGGAGCTCAGAAGCTTGGAATGCATTATGGAACAGATGAGGAACCTGCCACCAACAATGTTTCACTCACAGAGTCTTTACAACAGTATGTGCGGCCTGATAGACAATTTGAAGGCTCCCCTCGGGACCTTCATGGATCGACTGAGAAAATATGAGCCAGCATTGGGAGTAGTAACAGATAGTAATGGACGGATAAAGATGATGAAAAAGATAGAGTGGGTCACTCAAGGCATGAGGTTACTTACCAGGGGCAAATACAAATTCAAGAACATCAAAAGACCAGAGAAACAATTAAAAGTTGTTCTCCAGAACTAGAGAATAAACTGTCTCTCCGTCTAGACCAGCTTCAATCCCACGATTTGGTACAACAAGAGTTGTTGTCAAAGGCACTGTAAGAGCTCTCATGATTCTCCAGGACGGTTCTGATAGCCTTAACAGTAATAAAATTCGAAAGGAGATAGAATCTCTGTGAGGGTCCCTCAAGTTCCAGTCACATAGCCATCAGACTAACGATGGTTCCCACATTAACGGTCTCGAGTCAGTGAATGATCCTATCGACAAATCATCCTATTCAATACATATTCATAACCCCATTGTACACACTAGCTCTGCGGAGAATTCTCGATTTGATATAGATGAAATAAGATCCAATATTGAAGGGTTGGGAGATAATATTACAACTCAATTAACGTCCTCAGATGATATCGAGCATGAAAGTATCAAAGCTAGCGAAACATGGGACCTAAGGTACAGATCGAAGCTACTCTGAATTCGGCTCCAATTCCAATACGCCTAGCATTGACAATGACAGGGAAATGATAATGGAATTGCCATTCTACCACAACTTTGCTAGTAGCGAGACTGAGCATGAAGATAACGGCTATACATGGGAGAATTTTTGGGGCTCTTTCGTAAAGGTTGCTAAAGGTTCGTACCTCTATCTCTCGCGTAACTCCGAAACTCTCATTCTGCGGTATTCATTTCTTTAGGCGCGCAAATTTACCCATTCAGTTCCTAACGTCTTTTCATTAGTTACAATTGCAATAACGCCGATTCCCAGAGGGCCTTGGTATATTTAGTAGTGACGATGGGTAAGGCCTGGCTTATGGGAGATGGAGCCTCCATTGTCCTGGTAGCCTGGGATTCTCCAAGGAAATGTCAGAATTAGTCTATTCTTAGACTATTGAATTAACTATAACATGTTTCTTGTGGAAGCTCTTGAGTTTTAGTCAAATATATCAGCAAGAGCTTTAACTTTCTACTTTAATCTTATCTTGCGATAGCATGCAACATCCTATGTTTTGGGACTCTTTTCTCTATTCCTTTTTTTCTCTTGTTTTGGCCGGCTTAGCTTTAATCTTTTTAGGGAACTTTTCAAGGGTTACAAAATCAAGTCCAACAGATAGACACAGCAGGAAATTTATACGAAATAGATATATCCATGATGTTTTTAATGAAAGGCGGTCCGAAATATACCTTATATCTTTACCTTAGAATACCATGCGTAGCGACAATACCTGGCACCCATATAGCGTCTTAGAACACTGTTGTAATATGGTATTGATGCATATTACAACCACACTTGTTAGCGGATATACTAGAAATCATAGCTCGCTTAGCAACGCTAGGGTACAGATTAATTATCGAAGGTGAGGCTCCTTATTGAAAATGGGGACAATATCTACTCTTGGCTGCTAGCACTTTAGACAACTATTTTCTCTTAGAGTTCTGCGGCCTGTTATACTTGAAAAGTTTTATTACTAAACGTTGACCTAGATTAGATGAGCCCTTCTTCAATGAATGATAGGCTGGGTAGCGTTATAGGGCATTGCTTATACGTAACCTAGCTGTTTTTATATATTAATTTGCTATTTTCAATTTAGGATCGGTAGGTAGGTTATTAGTTATATATGTTTAAAGGACTCTTAGTATAAGAGATTTGATCAGAGCGATTCACTTGAATTAAGTAACTTGATCTGTAGGTAATTATCAATCAATCCTCGATCTACATAACAAAGAAGGCACTAGTAAAAATCCAACTTCCCATTAGATTTAATTATCACAGTTCAACTCTTAAAGCCATCAACATATTCTATATATTTCTCCTCCCTACATTTAACACCGAACCGAATAACTCTAAACCCTAAACCCTACCCCCCCTAATCTCAATCAATCTTTCTCACTCTTCAAACTCTCCACATCAACCCGTCCATTAGACAATGGAACAACAAGTTGTTCACGTTGTTCACCAACAAAGAAATCCTCACTATCCAAATGTTTAAACAGATACCAAAAGACAAAAGCAGCACAAAAGCCAATGATCGAAGGAGCAGCAAAGACCCATACGATATATGGATCTTTGATAACGGGTGCTACGGCCATACTAATAGCAGTGGAGATAGCGGTCATGAAAAGTGATATGGCCATAACGAATCCCTTCATGTCTGGTGGTGATCGAGAGTATGCGATACCGAAGGCTGTTACGTTGATGAAGACTTCTGAGCATGCGGTGACGATTGTAGGGATTGCGTAGAGCCAGAGGGAAAGTGGAGATACTCCATCGCCTATTTTGCAGTCGGTTGCGTGATCACCACAGGGAGATGTCTTGTATACGTAGTGTTGGATGACGGCGTATGATGAGGCACCAACTGCTGCAATTAGGAGACCGAAGGTTATGCGCTTGATTGGTCCGAATCGAATATTCCACTTGCGAAGTAGAGGGTAGACTCCATGATTCATTATAGGGATGAGAATAATGATAGCTAGTGGATTCAAGTTGTCAAGTAAATCGTTAGGAACGCCGTTCGAGGTTAAACTTGCTGTTTGTGCGTTGGCGGCTGCTCCGATGCCTCCGTCGTTGAGCTGTTGGATGGGGAAAAAAAGAAAGATGGCACAAGCTCCCATAGTACGGCGAACGTCTTCAACAAACTGATCATCCCAGGAAACCTCGCGATTGTCTCCCTCGGCTTTCAGAGAAGATGGCTTGGCCCTCTCAAAGTATCCTTTTCGTCCGAAATGCTTGAAGCCAGCTTTTTTAAGGCACAGCATGTTTACTGCCATGAACTTACCTAGGGCTGAACCTCCAGGTGGAAGTTTGACGAGACGCTTGTTTACATAGTAAAGTAGGATGGGTAACATAAAGTATATGATACCTGGGACTAAGTAAGCTGCCCAGAATCCAACATACTTGGCGAGATAAGATGTGGCGACACCCAAGAAGGCACCAATGTTAATAAGAAGATAAAACCTAGTTTGGTCAGCAACAGAACTCTTATCCTTGCGGAGAGAAATAGGTACCAAAGCATAACACTCTCCGAACTAGCCTCAGGATCAACAATAACTCTCTGGCCATTACTCTTCGTAATTACGTGTGGCTTCTTATGGGGATTTTGATCTAGGACGGCCGGGGAGATATTGGGCTTGAAGAGTCCTGCACCAATAGCCAAAAGGTATATGCTCAACACAAAGGGTCCCATTGCAGTTCCAGCCTGAAGGATGCTGGGAATAGCAGCTATGACCATAACAACATGCGCTACTCCACAAACAGCAACACCAAGACAGATGGTCTTGAACCGACCCCACTTCGCATCAGCAATCCAACCACCAAAAATAGGCTAGATATCTGTTAGCAAGGCCACTTAGTCGAAAAGTGGAATATCTATCTACCAGAGCATAGGAAAGAAAACTGAAGGAATCAGTCAGGGCCGAAGTAATAACCGTCCCTTGTCCAAGTGCACCTGCAGTCTGTTGAGAACCTCGAGGAGGAGCCCCTGCACCATTTCCACCCTCAGGAAGAACGCCTCGAATGAAGTTCTTGAATACTTGCTTGCACCCGTAGTATGAAGCACGCTCAGCGAATTCAACCCCGCAGAGGAGATATGATGACATAGGCATCTTTCCAGCGACCCTTGGGAGAGTGGCAAGCTCTTCTTCGGTTGGTATAACGTGTCCATTCTCGTCCATGTTGTCGTCCACAGCATTCAAGGTGACGTGGTGATCTTTCTCTCCTCCTCCAAGAGCTGCAACCATTGGCGTAGGAGCCTCGGCGAGAGTATCGTTTATAATTCCGTTCTCTGTTCAATATCAGCTACTTGTTCCAAGTTAAGACTAATTTGCAGACATACTCATGGTTGACTATGAGAACTAACAATCAAAACTCAACTGATTCAAGGTCCGAGATCAGGAACGTAAGTCAGACTGAGAGGAAAACTAGGTGCGCAAGGTATTCATATATTCACAGGGAGAGGGGTAATTGATTGTGGGAGATTCCTAGCTTGTATGGGTCCCCGTTGCTTGGAGACCCTCATGGAGCATGTCCGGCACAATTAAGCAGTATGTCCGGCACGGTTAAGCTCCAGGCATGATGCGCAGACAGTGCCATAATTCGTGATAAACCCCAGTGTCTGGACACAATCACGGTGACTAACCCAAGAGAGGAACTACAACGAACGGTATGCCAAGAATAATAGATAGGGTTTGAAAAATGTAGCCGCGGCGTTGCGTTATCGCCATATGTTAACAATCCGACACCGCCAACTTTCTGACTTGCTGAGCCACTAGTCAGCCAACCCAAGGGCTTGGGTCTTTGAATATAACTATATTTATGAGCTTCTATGAACAAAATAGGTAGTCGATAAGAGATGATACGAGTCTTCAGGCAACGCAAAGAGCTGACTGGCGAAAGTGATGCGCAAGCTGTAATACACAAGAAGAGCCAGTATGAAAGAAGGAGGAGGCCATATCTTGATGGCGATAAGATGCGACTCAGGTCAATGCCAAGGGCCTTGGTCCGGCTTAGCTAAAGTCAATGTCTTGATCGCCAGAGCACCGCAGAAAGTAAGTGCTGCGATAAGATTGTGAAGAGATAGGAAATAATTGTAAGACCTGCCAGTGGCAAGGGTAAAAGTAAGGGTACAAAGCATGTAAAGCAGTACAAGTGGACCAACTCAATTGTCAAAATCGTAAGAACCTTTCTACACGCTTTCACAAGTTTACGCCAGTTGTCCACTTGTCAACAACTTCGGCAATACGGTGTAGCTTTCGACTACGGTTAATGATAATACTAGCAATGAAATTTCTGCTAGGCCAAGGGAAAAGACGAAATTGCTTCAGCCCATTGCGAATCGAAGGACTGTATGTCGTGATTGCTAAATCCTGAACAGCAGCTTAAAATGCTGAAATGCTGGCGACGTAAATAACAATATCGAATATCGTACAGTACCTCGGCCTCGAGTATATTACAGACGGGTGCGCCGTGCAGTATCAGGCGATCCATTACTACTTTGGCATAGAAGTGGCGACTTATGAGGGCTTCTAGAAGATGTTAGGACGTTAGAGATGGAGATGCGATATGTCGTTGTTAGATAGCATCGCTTAAAGAGGAAGGTGAGCGTCCAGAAGAAAGGTGGGGGAAGGTTGGCAGGCTTGGCAGGCTACGGTGGACGTGGACGTGGTCTTGAGCTTGTGAGCTGCGAAAAATCATCGAATCGAAGTCAATTGACAACGAGGTATATACCTATACCCAACAATTGCTTTTCTGCCTTAGTTCTTTTCTATACTTCAAGGCGTAAATGGGACAGGGAAAAGAATCCGGTGCCATTTGACAGAATTGGCTTCCGAAGAGCCTGACAACTACCGCCATCCCCCCGTTCGATGCTTTCAACAGGCTTGACAAGAAAACGCGCAATCGTGTTCCGTCGCCAAGAAGCTTTTCGTCGACTGGACCATTGTCCGCCATGGCACACTGTCCACCATTAAGTTTACCAGCCTCGGCCAGTTCGAACTTCGCCATGTGATGATACTGGACTCTTCTCCTTCCGCCTTCTATTGCCCGCCACCTCCTATCTACCACTGTGGATCAGCTAGGTATATAGGATATAGGAACACAAGCTGCCTTGCCTGAGCAGATGCAAAGAAAATCAAGAGATATGATGGGAGAATGAGATAATCATCGCGTTTCGTAGGGAGGAGATTCTCAACACAAGCAGCCTTACAATGACGAATTCGCAAAAACTGAAAAGCCTCGATCTGGAGGTGCGACACTTGGACTGATACCTCCGGCAGACAAGGTGTCATGTGTGAAGTCCAGGAAAGCTCATTTCGACGTACCTACATAAACAGCTGGATATGTACAAAGAACTGTAAACGAACTGGAGCATAAGGTTGAAAGCTCAACAGTCTTCGGATACTAGAAAGTGTTTTGCTCTGTTCAATGGGCGCAAATGCCTGGGGTGCTGGTTGGAGCAAAATCACAAGTGTGGATTGTGCCTAGTCCTTTTTGTTTGCAACCTCTCGAGTTGTTCTGCTTGCCTCTTTTATGTTAGTTGACGCTACTGTAGCTTACTCGATTGAGAGTGGGAAAGGGAACGGAAGAGGCTTTCGAGAGACAGAAGGTTTATATGTATATTCAGCTCATTACTATTTCCTGGGAAAGCCGTGTCATACAATTTCATGAGCCTCGTAGTAAGGTTGATACTAAAAGGTTCTGTTATCTTCTTCAGCAATCAGACTCCAGACGCGCCTCCATCAACGGGGATATCAGCTAATGCGGTGGTTAGTTCAACATGTTCGACTGGGATGCATGCATCACCACTTACCTCCTGTAATATACGATGCATCGTCGCTCATTAAGAATGCCATCATTGTTGCGATCTCATCTGGCGTTCCCATCCTCTTAAGACAAGTGTTTGCACTAATCTTCACTGGATCCACCAATCCAGCAGCGATTGCCTTATCAAAGTTTGCGCCTGAATGGATAGGGCCACTTCATCGAGTTAGAATATGGGAACAAACTTTCCAGGTAGGTTATGCGGCAGACTTACGGCATGAGGCAATTGAATCGAAGACCAACAGGGCCAAATTCGGCGGCAGCAGTCTTCGTTAAGCCTCGTTGGCCAAACTTAGTAGCCGAATATGAAGGCATGCCAGCTACGCCTTTGAGGCCAGCGCCACTGGAAACGTTCACAACAGAGCCGCCGGGTCTTGTAAGATGCCTAATCTGAGCGCGCATACAGTTCATAGTACCAGTTAAATTCACTGCTACTGTTTCATCCCAATCAGAGTCGGTCTCAGAGTCAACGTTAGCCTTGACGCGACCAAATGCGAATACTCTACGCTCACAATATTTCCTGAGTTGGTATCTGGTTGTCTTCGTGATAGACCAGCAATATTTGCTGAGCCATCGAGACGACCAAATTCATCAGCTGCTGTTTTGATCCAGTTGTCAACTTCGTCCGCTTTAGCGACATTGACTTTAGCGATCAACACCTTGCAATTGGGGTATTTTTCATTCCTATTGTGGTCAGCTGATTCAAACCTCGATGTTTGTCTATGACAGTTTCCTTACAACAACTTCTTCGATTCTTCCAAAGTCTCGTAATTGACATCGCAAAGCGTCATGCCAGCCGCACCAAGCTCAGCACAACGAAAGGCCGTTGCCCGCCCAATGCCACCACCACCTCCGGTAATTGAGTAGTATTTGCCTTCCATTGATGTCAACATCTTGAGATTCTGTGAAGGAGGTGGGGATATGTGATAAGAGATCTATTGCATATGGACGTCTACAATTGGGGCTATGGACATATATACTAATTGAGTGAGAAAGTTGACAAAAGGGGGTTGCGGGGTGGAGAACTGGTCCCGAGACGTCACAGCTCGCTTCCAACTCTGCATCGCGCCGTATTCGGGAATGCTTCGAAGTTCATTATTGTGCCACCCGCATTTGCACAGCAACTGCGACCAATCAACTCCTTGGCAAAAGGTAGGATGTGTACAGCCGCCCAGATGGATATTTCACCCGATATATACCAAGTAATTTGGTCTGTTCCACCTTTACCAGGTAATATTCTTATGCTCCTTGGGAGCTATGTATATACGAGTTGCGATCGTACTATAGGTAGGTATTTTCGTACTGTTT
Organism: Pezicula radicicola; assembly: GCA_003008705.1. NCBI lineage: Eukaryota > Fungi > Ascomycota > Leotiomycetes > Helotiales > Dermateaceae > Pezicula > Pezicula radicicola. The sequence goes on from PDUO01000017.1 coordinate 489,659, forward strand.
CGTACAAAGAGACAATACCGTAGCTTAAGCGACGAGAGCCGTTGCTCGGGTCAGGCTGAGAGGTTCAACACGAACCCGACGGGCTACTCTATGTGCTCCCCAGATCTGCATAAAAACTCCCGGGAGGCTTATTGTCCGATAACTTTCGACAAGCTATTTTGAGTGTGCTATCATACGAACTGCCTGGGACGCAGCTTGGCCGTGTACTTTCATACACTGGCAAATGGTTATCTACTAATCTTTCATCCTTCCGAGGTCTTAACTTCTGTCACTATCGTACAGTACGTGGCTAAGTATTTTGAGAGTTTGCTTGCTGTGAGTGGAAAAACTTTGTTCACTAAGTTCGACTCAGTGTTTCAAGTACAAGAGTGATCAAAAAAGCAGTCTGCCACAGAACAACCTGCAGCACATCCTAAACGCATTTCAGGTTAGCCGGCAGTATTAAGCAATAGGGCTCTTGCTACGGAGTACTCCCGCTCAAATAGCCGGACCGGCACAACGGTCACCCCCAGACCAAGCGAGGATTCATGGGAATATGATTGGGAAATCGGGGGGTTTCGCAATTCGTACTCGTACACCCCGTACTCGGAGAGCACTTTTCGTACTCGGAACCAGAGATCGACAATCAAGCCTTCCCCTATTCCCACCATTGGTGGTAAAGAGCAAAGTGAAGGTTAAGGTACAGAGGTTCGTACGTCGTATCTTAAGTCTTGTTTTGATGAGCTTCGTCGTCTAAGGAGTTGTGATAAAATATGATCTTCGTGCAACCCAAGTCTATTTAACCAATACAAAGAAAGCGATACGTCGGATGGTCCATCAAGGCTGGGCAGGGTGTATTCTTGGGTATGGTGTTTTGCATATCGTACTCGGACGCATTCTTCAGATGACATGACGCAGGGTTCAGATTTTGGCGACCAATTGGCAGCATAGCCTTTGTCATTTTCTATAACAGAGAGAAGGTCCTTCGAAGTTGGGACGAAATCATATTAAGAACAACTTTCAGGTTTGACTTCTTGTTCCATTCGAAAGAGTACAACACAACAACGTTCTTCACTTCGACTGGTCTTCGAAAATGGAGTCCTTATTAACTCATATCGATGCCGACAGCCATGTCACCAAGTTTGTGGCTGCGGCAGGAGTTGTTATTATTGTTGCTGTAGCATCACAACTCTTCAGCTCGTTTCGTGTACAGAGGGCTCTCAAACGGTACCCTATTATCAACGAGAAATGGGATTCAGCTGCAAAGAAGCATTTCACCGAGCAAGCCAGCAAGCTTGTCGATGAAGGATCGGTACTGGTAAGTACCCCCGTCATTTTCTTCGATAACAAAATTGCAGGGAAACAAAGCTAACAAGTTGTTTGTTTAGGCTAAAGGAAACCCATTTCGTCTGAATGATAAAGGTACCCAGCGTCTCGTACTTCCACCAAGGTACATCGATGAGATTAAGAATGACAATCGTTTGGACTTCCACGGTTTTGTTGCAAAGGTTCGTATAGCATACTATTGATCTTCAAATTTACTTACTAATAACTCCCAGGAATTCCATTCAACTACTCCAGGTTTCGATGCCTTCAGCAGCTCTGTTAACCAAACTATCTTCCAAGATGCTGTCAGAACTCAACTTACCCAGGCTCTCGGTAAGCTTTTACAAAACATCTGCAGGTAAAAAACCGACACTAACAACCAACTAAGCACTTACCGTCGAACCCTTGGCAAAGGAAGCTCCCAACACACTGAACACGGTCTTCGGAGATGCACCAGAATGGAAGGAAGTAGTCCTAATCCCTAGTCTCCTTCGTTGTATCTCCCGCCTAACAGCCCTAATCTTCCTTGGCGAGAAGTTCATGAATAACCAGGACTGGCAACGCATCTCAGTAATGTACACCGTCGATGCATTCATGGCAGCCAAAGCTTTGAACAACTGGAACCCGCTACTCCGACCAATCGTGCACTGGTTCATGCCTGAATGCAAGAAGATCAGAGAAGAAGTCAAGATCGCACGAGCTCTCATCACTCCAGAAGTTGAAAAACGTCGCAAAGAACTTGTTGAAAATGGTGGAAAACCTCGTCGTAAGGTTTTGGATTCCGTGGATTGGTTTACTGCTTCTGCAAAGGGAGCAGACTTCGATTATGTTGGTGCTGAATTGTCTTTGTCTATGGCTTCTATTCATACTACGAACAACACTCTTTCATTCGCTATTTTCGATCTGGTTCAGCATCCGGAGTACTTCAAACCATTAAGAGAGGAGATCTTGAGGGTATATAATGAGGAGGGGAAGTGGGAGAAGAGTACTCTTTTCAAGTTGAAACTTATGGATAGCTTCTTGAAGGAGAGTATGAGATATAATCCTCATACCGTCCGTAAGTATTATCCTTCTACCCCATCAAGTTTATTTTCTTGGCATAGACAAAAAAAGCTAATAACAATCAAGTCAACATGCCCCGCCAAGCAACAGAAGACCTAACCCTAAAGGACGGAACCCTAATCCCAAAAAGCACATTCATCTACATCGGTCCACAACCAATGAAAGATCCCAAAAACTTCCCATCCCCCGACACCTTCGACGGATACCGATTCCTCAAACTCCGCGAAGCACCAGGCGCAGAAAACAAACATCAATTCGTTACCACGGCCCCAGAAATTACTGTCTTTGGTCATGGTCATCATTCTTGTCCTGGTCGATTCTTCGCATCGAATGAGTTGAAGTTATTGTTGGCTCATATGATTATGTATTATGATTGGAAGTTACCTGATGGTCAGACCGTTGTGCCTCCTACCATTAATGGGACTTCGAGAAGTCCTAATTCGAGACAGAAGGTGTTGTGTAAATCGAGGACACCTGAGGTTCCGGTGTAAGGTCCCCGTCAATTATTTTTCGTGTTGGAGTTTGAACTTTTCCTTTGTTTTTGGTTTGGTTTAATTGCTAAGGGGGCGAATGGAACCGAGACTCGTATGAGTAGTATTTATTTGTGGTTTGAGAGGAAGACTCTTCAAGAATCTTTGTATATTTGCCATCGCTAAATGGAATCAAAGTATTTACAACCAAAGGACGGACTTAGCTGATACTCAAGCTTTTCACAGTAGCTTTATCTCCTTGCTTTGTAACAAACTTGTATTAAATAAGATTTATAACCCCATCATAACATGCAATCACCAGCTTGCCCTCATGATTTATTTATATGTTACAGTCGGTAGCAACTTATAACCGTGATTTACTAAAAACACACCAAAACTCTACCTATATAGCTATTAATAATAATTAATTCTTATATTATAAGTATATATAAAAATTTAAGGATTTATTAATTCGAATAATTAAACTAGACTTATCTTATATAGATTTTTAAAATTCTTAATAAATGTTAAGTAAGATAGTAGAGAATTTAAGGTAATAAAAAAAGAGTTGAATTTTAGTATAAAATAGGTAAAAATCCTAACCCCTCTATTTACTAGCTATATATTTTTATATTAATAGATTCGTATAATCCTCTAATTTTATTATATTATAGGTAATACTCGAATTAAGAGCTCTAAATATATAAATATTAAGGAATTATACTAATTTATAGAAAATCTTTGAAGTGTTATATATAAATTTTGGTGTATTTTCGGCAAATCGCGGTTATAAGTTGCTACCGACTGTACAAAAATCCCAGTCCGAGGAGGCACAGTAGTCCCATCTACATGTCTATGGTTAAATACCCTCCCTGCATAACTACTTAGCACTAACCTCCTTACTCTCCTTACCCTTCCCATCAACAACCCCCCTCTCAGCATCCGGCAAAGACTGCTCCTTCCCCAACTTAGGATTCCTAATAGCCAGCGCAAAACAAAAAAGCGGAATAGTCAAACAAATCCCAATAATACAAAGTACCTTCTGCGTATCCCTATAAGCCAACACAACAGCATCTCTCTCCCTCGTCCCCATCGGATAAGCCGCAACGAACGTAAAAGGATCAGCATACGTGGTAGCAGCCAACGTAGCATTATTAGTAAAAGCCAACCCTTGTTCTAACTTTTTAGGAAGTGTATTTGTCCAATATGCTCCACTGACGCAATTTCCAAGTGCTGATCCGACGTTATACGTAGCTAAGAAGAGACCGGTAACAACTGCCATATGTTCGTGTTTTGTCTCCGCTTGAATACTTGCTTGTGTTGTATATGGAAACATTCCACCTGCAATACCAAGTAAGACTTGAGCACCGATAATTCCCGAATGACTTGATCCACCATCACCACCTCTGAAATGGATTAGAAGACCAAAAGCGACGGTGAATACAGCTGTTCCAGCTACGATTATCCATTTAAGTCTCTTTACGAATCGAACTATTATCCCGACTCCTAATCCGACTAAAACTGATACGAAACTGTATAGTGATGTAATTCGAGTTGCGCTCGCTGTTGATTCTCCGAATGCTACTACGAGCATCGTGTATAAGTAGTCGCCTTGAAGGTACCAGGCAAACTGGAGGAAAACAGCTATTCCGAGAGCTCCCCAGACACCACGATCTTTGAGGAGTCCAAATGGAAGCATTGGATGTTTACATGTTGCTTCCCAGTATACGAAAGCCGGAATGGTTAAAAATCCAATGACCAATGGAGCAATGATATGAGCTGTCTTCCAGGTCTCAGAAACTCCACCAGCAAGTGTAAGGGGTACAAGAATCAATCCGAAGACGGCGATTATTAGGATACAACCGACTACGTCAAGTTGCCAGAAAAGTTCTGTGAAGAATCTTTTGGCGCCTAGAGTTTGATATGGTGTTTTGAGGTTTTGTAGTTGCCCTGTTTTTTCGGCTCGTCGTCCGGCTAGTGTTAATGTGATTAAGAGTGGTATGGCGCAAACTTATGAATAGTTAGTTGGAGATGAGATGGGGTTTCTTTTGGTTCTTACCTGGGTATATAATTGCCCACATCCCGATACCTGACCTTGCGTTAGCTATTATTTCTAAACCAATTAATTCATTTCTGAGAGAATGCTTACCCCATTTCCATGTTGTTACATCTAAAGTTGCAGCTGTGACACTTCCACTGATCCAAGTAATGATCTAAAGAGTCATCAGTCTCCAATATTGCTCTTTTTTAAAGTTGAATAACACAGTAAACACTTACAACGAACGGAGAAGCAGGTATATATGAAAAGAATAGACGAGATTCTAAGGATGTCATATCACCAACCAAGACCTCAACCAAAAGTAAAACAACTGTATAACCCAGCTACGATCAAAATCAGCATCACTTCATAAAAAGCCTAGAAGGTACTTTAATTAAGACATACCTGGTAGAGCACAGCTCCTGCAGCAAAAGCTTGGATATCATTCGCAGTAGCTTCAACAATAGTGCCTATTCAAAAAGATCAGAAAATAAGTTCCACCTAATTACACAAATGGCCGAGTTTCACTTACCAATGACATAAAATACGATACTAAAATAGAGAAGCTCCACTCGACCAAAAACATCGGCTGCTTTACCAGCAATAGGCTAATTTTCTCCATCAGTAACGTGATTGATTCCCACAAAAAGATAGAGAAGCATGATACGGGCAGGGGAAAACTCAAAACATACTTGTGTAGCAGCAGCGATAATAGATCGAAGTGCCGTGATTGTAGCCAAAAGACTGTGATGTCCAAGACCAGCTGTCGCTATAGGCTACACGTATTAATCAGCCCCTACATTTCACGAACAAAGAAATTTCAAGAAAACAAATAGACAACAAACCTGATAAGTATACCGAATCGTCCCATCCAAACTATACGCAAAAGCAACAAGAAAAAGACTACAGAATAAAATTATCTGATCAATGCCTGTGAATTGTGCGGAAATGGCTTCGATTCTTTGAACTCCGATACTCTTGCTACCGAGTATATGCACATTATTGTTATTGTTATCGTCTGAGTCGGTGTCTTGCAAGTCTGCTTCCTTGGTATCTTTATCCTTGCCAGGAATCGCATTGGCATCCTGATGTTCTGGTTTCGCTTCATTCATGATGGCGTTTTTGTTTCGTGAATGAAGGGAAAAAATTAATGAGTGTGTGAAAGCGAAAGAAAGAGGAGGCTCGTCTTTTGGGGGCCACCGACTCATTGAGGCGTTGACAGGTTGTTGATCTACCTATTAAGTCTCCGGTAGTCGGGTGTAGTTACTACAATAGGAATCGACGATCTGATAAGTTGTCATAACCCTAAAGCATAAATGAAAAACTTTATCAGATCGTTCGTATCTTTTCGTTCCAGTTAAAATACAGTCAGGTACTTTCAAGGATGGTGTGGGTAGAATAGCGTAATTTGATTTTTTGACTAATGCCAATCATGGTTTATTATTATGTTCAGCTTATGTTCAGCTACATGGGTTTCCTAATCTGGAAGCCAATCATCTTCGATTTTGTAGGTTTGTTCCAATCCTTTGAAAAGTCATCCTAGTTGACAACTTGGCATTTAGTCAACGGTAGTAATTGATTTTTCAGCTGTAACTTTGACAAGATTTATCGTTCTCTCATTGTTCTTGATACAATGTATTGTACTGTATTATACTTTTGTGGGGATAAATTCCGGTTTGCCAAGTCTTGTTGCTCTGTTACTTCATTGGGTTAAGATTCTTCGCCACTCACCACTACTAAACTTGGCGGTAGGGAAGTCTAAGTTTCTAGCTCCACATAAGTGTCTTGTAAACTCTCGGGATGTCGTATTGTACATGTGACTACGAGTAACTGTAACAATGACAGGTTCTCTTTGCAAAGCAGAAAGCATTGTTACATTACAACTAGGTAGTATTCTTTCGCTTATTTCCGAGTGTCTTGACTTTGTCTTTAGAAAAATCCTCCTTCGATTTCTCTTTAATAAACAGCGAGTCCTTTGCGGGTATAATGCTGACCTCTTCTGTTGTGTTCTCCTCCTTATCTTTTCGCCTCTTCTATATATATATATATTTTTTTTTAGGAAGCTAGGCTAATGCTTCTGTAGGCTCTTAGTGAACAGAGTACTTCTTTCTTATGCCGTCTATTATTGTTTTGGTAACTTGTCAGTTGTTCTTATTGAGATGTATTGCTTGTAGAGCTCGTCAAGTTAAATAACCTACTTGATCTAAATAACGCATATGTTTAACAATTAACATTTTTAACTCAAATAATCCAGTTGGCTTCGAGAAGTTCGTAAGCTCGTCAACACAGCTAGAAAGAACTTGAGTAACACTGATATTTAAACCCGCCTTCGCAAACCACCGCTTCAATAATACACAACTGTAGTGCTACATTAAGAATGGTAGGCTGCTATTACTACTCTATATCCTGTTAACAATACACTTTACGGTGGTCTGTGGAGTCTGTTAAAGATGACGAGGACGATGAAATGGTTGCTAGACAACAAAAATAGTTTTCTGCTTGCTTTTCTTAAAGTTTCTGAAAGCTCTATGCTGTGACTCTCACTTTAACTACTCTAACGGCTTATAAGTAGGAGATTTTCCGAGATATTTTTAAGCTGACTTAGGATAGTCCTCAAATAAGAACAACTACCCTGAGCCTAGTTCTAGAAACTGCTTAATATTCAACGTTTACCAACCTTCTAGACTAGCCCTAAGCAAGTCTAATCTCCCTTATCATTATCCATTTTAAAGCTTCGCTCTGATCCATCCCTCAAATCTGGAGTACAGACTAGCTCTCACTGCTCTCGCCACCGCCTCACTGTCTGCTGTCTAACTTAAACATTTCCTATTGTCTCTACTTAAAGACAAATATACAAGTAGATTATTAAGTTCGAATAATCTCTTCTAATTCAATCTCAAGCCTAGACATTTATCTTACTCTCTTATAAATTAAAAATTAACAACAACACCCTTCTTAACAACATTTGTCTTTACCTCTCTTCTATATTTACAATAAACGGACTCTGGATACACATACTCCATTAGTAACACAAAATTTTAAATTGGCGGGAGTGTTAATAACGCTAACTAAAGAATCTAACTTGGAAGTTAACTCGTTTGAAACCTTGAAGTAGAATGTTTCTAGAAGATTGCTTGTTTAGTAAAAGGTCTTAACATAACTAGTCATATTACAGGAAATACTATCATTATCCCGGCATGTACTGTGCTATAGTGCGTAGATGCTCACTTCTAGTACAGTACCTGCAACTATTATTACAGCCAGCTAGAGCGGGATTAGTCAACTTCTCTCGAATTAGGAAGTTTAGGATTAAACACCACAACTAGGAAAATCTATAGACCCCATAGGGTGCATTACGCAAATATAAACAATATCTAATAGTTGAATAGAGACTATATCAACTTGCTGATGCGAAGTAGGACATCGTAGAAATATAGGACTTGTACAAATACAAGCAAGAGCAAATAATACAAATATTGACAGAGTGGTTTAGATGCAGAAGCCAAGTCACTGCTATAGATATACAAGAAATATCTTGGAGGTTCTTAAACAATTAATCTCGGGTCTTTGTAGGTATCTGCAATTCAAGATTAGGTATTAACAACAAAATTCTTCTTAACAACTCTCCTTACTTTTGCTTTTGGATATAGATTAAATCGTACTAACACCCCGAGGCATTTCTCGTGCAGAAAATCAGATGCACTTTGCGGTTGGCTTAACTCCTCTCTATATAGAGATTACCTATTGACATAAAACGCTTCGAAGCGAGTAATAGTACCTGCCGGGTCATTATTTATACTATCTTAGTTAGCTTTAATAAATAGAGTGATCAACTGTTTAGAGCTGGTAGAAGCTATACATTAGGATATATTAAAGATCATAAATCTTGTTACCTATTGTACTCAAGAAGTTGTTCATTTCTCCTCTCCAAACGAAACCTTCAAACACATTATCTCCAGGGAGAATGATCTCATAGACTAGACCAAGTCTAGGAAAGCAGAAAAGAAAAGTCGGCTCTAGCCTTATAAAGATTCAGCCAAAATCAAGGACCAAATATATAAACACTACAACAATCCTCACCCCCTAACCGCTCCACCACTCACTAATACAAACTAATACCTCCTTCCCTACCTTCTCTCCCCTACAAACTCACCAACTAACAGCCAAAATACCCTTGACAACAACATCCCTTAATTCCTATCCTTACAAAAATAGCAAACTCACCCAAGTAGTACCAACACCACCTTAATCTTCTCCAAAAAAATTCCAATATACTTCTCAGATAGTTAACATATTCCAACCAACAGACTCCACAACAGTACATTTGGAATAGCCTTATCCATACTTGAACTTCTTCCAAGCTCATGAATATGGCAATAGTGCTCTAAAACAGCCAACCTACATCACTAAAGTACTGCACTCATTATATATGACTTGCTTTCTAGCTGGCTGTTTCGACTATGTATCTAAATTACATTTAATAAATATACTATACAACTGTGTAGAAAGAGAAAGGCTGTCAATATCATAAAGCATTCCTTATATCTTAGATAAGCTAATACATTACCTGAAATCGAAATTAATCTTATATCGTCTGTTCGGCTGCGCGGAGAAAAGGAAAATGTTCCAGATCTAAGCTGCTATGGCTTGAAGGATTCCTAATGAAGACCAGAAGATGCGAGAACGCCGTTAATCATAGATGCAAGTGGCAAGCCCTATACACCAGACTACCTTCCATGAAGCCATATCACTAACCAGTCTTTCCTCGATCAACACATTATCATTTTTATCGTATCATATCGTAACATGCATGACTCGCTACTAAGCAATCCAAGGTATCGCTACAAGTACACAATAAGCCACCCAGATGCAATGCTAAGCCAAGCTGACCTGAGCGGCTGGCAGATCAAAAGCAACAATCCCTAACAACCTCCTAAACGCCTATCCTATCCATCCCAGTCCCATTCATGGATACATTTTCTGCCCCAAAATATCAGTTTTCCACTTCCAAACAAAGCCGTAAATGCAAAGTTAGATAGACGCCTTTCTGCAAGTCCTTTTTTTTTCATGAGTTGGGCCGTAATTGAAACCAAGCGGATACGAAATCAAAACGGTCCTGTCTATCCCGTTTTCAACGAATTGAAGCAACTCTCAAAAGTAAGTATGAGACATATGGTGGTTCTGATTTGGCGGTTGATAATACTGCTGATAAGGGTGGTTCGGCAGCGTAAAGTCGGCAGTTCGCAATAGCGGATTCATCACACCTTGCGGTGGTCTCTGGGGCGCTGCTGGTTGGGGTGGAGCGGGTGGCAAAGTGCTGGATTGTGATTGAGTAGTCGACGGGAAAAACTGGGCCAGTGAGTTCTGCTGAGCCATCATCTGCTGCTGAGCCTGTTCCTCGCTTGGCCATCCCCATTTTGCCTTCAGTTCCTTATTCAAGAATCCAACCTTCCAGCCTGTCTCTTTGCGGATCTTCTCAAAGATGTCAAGTACTTCTTCCTGCTCTCGGCGGACGTTGAGACATTCGGCGGCAATTGCCAAAGATCGCAGAGCGACACTGGCCACTCCACGGTCTTTAACATGGGCCACAATTCCACATATCTGATGAGCGTGGGATAATTGCATGGTGTGCATTTCTTCCGTAGCTTTCGACTGCAAAGGGTTGATTTGGGGCAACAGGCACATTGCTGTGTGGTAGAATAGGCGTCCAACGATTGTTGCACGCTTGATGAGCCTATTTTAGTCAGTATACAACCAGGACTTCAAAACGCCAAACTCAACTCACCAAACTTCCGGGAAGGCAGATTTGGAGCTCGTTTGCGAAGGATAAAGGTACGCCATCGGGTGCATCGTCCGAGGTATACAGTTGTTCCAATCATCACAAAGACCCTTCAACCTCTGCCATTCCGCATATCTGTTTCGCAAGCGTATCTCTTCGTCGTGAGGTGAAGCTTCCTGAAATCTCGGTATCGATGCTCTGAAGTTTGCGATCTTGCCAACGATGTAAAGCATCCGATAAACCCAAAGCTCTTCCCGACACGACTCCGTCTCTCGATGGAAGTCCATATCTACACCCCATTGATCGGGTTCCCAGGCTACCTGCCAATTGAAATGTAAACAGCTTAGTAATTCCATACCAACATTCAGCCAGAAACACGCAGCTCCAATTCCTGTGCTTCTTGCATTCCAGCCACATTCCTTAATCAGTGCCCGAGCACCCGCAATATGATTCATCCTCTGCATAGCTCTCTCTGACATGATTTCGTAGACATTCAAGATGACAGCTGTCGTGGCACATATGATCGTATCTCTGTCTGGATTTTGTAGTGACCGTAGCAGTTGCGTTGTTGCGGTATCATAATAATACAGTGCTTTGTCTTCATGATAAACAGGGTTGACAAGAGTCAAATGCCTGGCTCCACATGCCAGGAAAGCATTAAGAAGCATAGGCTCACCTAAGGAGTGGAACGGCAATAGCCTTGAGAAGTGTTTCATGGGGTCCATACTGTCCATCCACAGACCAACTTCCTCTACAAACACTTGCATGAAGAGCACCTCTTCTGGAGAGTTCAAGTAATCACGAGTCTCATTTGGTGGGGTAAGGGTTTGCTCAGGATTACTGTAGGATGTTGAAGGTGGAGCCATGAATGTAGAGTCACTTCCAGTATGAGAATGATGACGACTTGCAGTTCGTGAGTGTGTGTTCTCATTGTGGACGGACAATGTACCTTCCGAGTAGGCGCTGGGATTTTGGATTGAGGGCAAAACGTTATTTTGTGATATAGAGGGGTCCACGGCCATGGCCATAGGGCGAACTGGGAAGTCCAGTGGTTGGTCTCGAGGAGGAGTTATTATAGTGGGTTCTAGCTGAGCATACCGCCCTAGGCCACCTTTATACTCGGATGCGATCTCGCGGGATTCGTCTTGAAATTGCACTGTCCCTTGTTAGTAAAGATCTGCTGAAGTGCACCAGTTAACATACCCGCCCAGTCGGCAGTTGGCGGAATCATCGGCGGCGACTGCACCTGAGTATCGATAAAGTTCAATCGAACACCTCTCTTACAAGTCCGACTCGATTTCCGACAATTCTGGCAATTCGGCAGCCCCTCATCGCACTTCAGATGGCGCTCTCGACATGTCAAGCATCCTGTCCGCACCCGCTTCGGTTTGTTGTCCTTGGCCGCAGCCGTAGTCTCCCCTGCTGCGGCCGGAGAAACAGCACTCGGGGGCATCTGATTATTGACTTTGGTTTTTGTTCCCCCCTTGACTAATTTGCCCTGGTTTATGACCTTCAATTTCTTCGCTGGTCGAGGATTGATGTCGCTGCCGTGGTATAGAGGCGGGCTGAATTGATCTCCCACGAGGGTAAGGTCCGAGACCGTGGAGGCCGAGTACAATGGCGACGGGTTGGACTGAAGCTGCTGATATTGTTGGAAGTCGGTAGCCAGGTCAAATCCAGGCGCGAGATAACCTTGTTGGCTATCGTATTGAGCCACGATTTCTACAACTGCGAATCCTCGCAGTGGCTGTCGTGGTAGGATTGTCGGCCGTCAATGGACATTGGCATACGAGAGGAGGCAGGGACCGATCGCGATTATGCTATGGACCTCTGGACCTCAACCTGAACCTGGACCTGGACCTAGAAATGAAGAAATACAAAGGGCTGCACTGCAAAGGGCATGTGGTCGCACAATACTTTGGGGCAAAAGCAACGCCGGAATCAGAGGTACCCGGACGCTACAGAAGGCGAGGCTTTGGAGAACGTGAAACCTTGTTGGTCCCTTGTCCAAAGGCGACACAAAAAGCGTGTGTGCGCACGAAAAGACGAACTTTGTAGACAACGACGGCGTGGTGAGTCTCGCCGTTGATGTGGATAGGGTAATTCTTGTATCGTCAAATAATGGTCGAGTCGGAAGGGCGATCAACGATAGACGTCTGGTTGACCGGCTCGAGTTGCAGTGAATTGGGTCTGCGCCCAACCGAGAGAGGAATGCAACCACAGAAATAAGGCAAAAGGCGCCTTGGATGGCCGTAAAACGTGCTTTGGTCGTGTTGGCTGACTCGGGACGTGTGTACCTTTGTATGCAAGGGACAAAAGTGATGATATAAAATGATGAAGGATCGATAGGGAGGTATATAGTGATCTGTACAGGTGGGGGCGTTTGTTTGTAAGGGGGGAAATGTACTGTAGATAATTCAAGAGCGTCGCGATTCTGAGAATTGGGCAGGAAGAGCGACCGCCTTTGTTTTTTCTCCAAGATGATGCAAATAATGCGATGACGGCTCTTTGACTGCCCTACGCCAAGCCCTCTGGAGGAGTCGGGGGGTGTCGTATTGGGAACTCCAGGGAGGGGCAGCACTCCAGAGCACCACACACTGCGGCAACCTGGCAATTGGATTGGGCCCGGCGGTTTGGCCTCGATTCAACGTACCTCATGCTCGTCAGAGGCGCATCCATTTGCAGATACCGTAGTGCCAGATACCGATCTTAATCTCCAGCCTCACAGTCGCTGGTGTAGCTGGAAACTCATCTGCAATATATTTTAATATTTAACATACATTGGTGGCCTTCTTCCTCAGCTCCGTGGGTGCGCAAGCCGAGGTTGGAATCAAGCCTGGGGACGAATGTGGTCGCCGCATCCTTATTCTGATATCGAAAACCCCAGAAAAAGCAAGATGCCAAACAATTCAATAGTCTGGACCTGAAGCTTCCAAGGCCACATGTCATATCATAGGCTGGCAGCAAACTGTATTCTACATTACTACAATTGCTTATCTGTATTATCTCAGCTGCAGTCCCTACGTGCGCTTCAAGAAATAATTAATAATGTGATATCGCGAAGCTCAGCTTTCTCAAATACTTCCATCAAAAGCACCAAGCATCAAGGAACGGCCAGTCGCCGACAACTCCCCTCAGTCCCTGTCGCAGCACCCGTCCTCCCACCGACCACAACAACTCGAGACATGGCGAGAACTGGTAGCGAGTAACAAAAGCTGCAGACATCTTACAAGAATTGTGGCACACAGCCACGCTTGGTCAAACAGGGCCGTATTTGCCATTTGTAAGAGACTTCGGATGAGCCCTACATACTTATGCCGTGAAGCATGAATGCGCGAATGCGAAATGTAGCGCAGCTCGTTCTGTCTCTTGCTTTGAAGGAACTGATGGTATGAGACAGCAGATAGTTGCGGAAAACTGCAGAGGCCCCACGCATTCTAGAAATCTAGATGCGCAGAGGTTGAGTATTTGAGAAAGTGCTCGAGGACGGGCGGTTTGAGAGGTTGACGTCGTTCGATCGTCTGTTGTACCGTGCCCTTATTATTTCCATTATTACAGTATTACTTGGGGATCGTCTCGAGGATGGAGAGCCGAAAGAGAGCCCCGGACTTGACTTGGGGGGGTTAGGAGTAGTGAAAGGGGATGTCTTGGTATCAACCACCTTGACTAGCACGTGATATCAAAGGTTACCAGGCAATGTAGATGATCTCAGTGATGTGCAATCCAACAGTCTGGTAACAGAAGAAGCTTCTTAATCAACAACCTTCTGTATGGTGAGCTACTTTCCATCTTAGAGTCAGTCAGGATGGCTCTTCCACCAGCTCAACCTGCATACATCCTTCGTGGACACGCCGCACAGATCCACTCCACAACCTTTATCAGATCAAATACGCGGCTCGTGACTGGCGATGGAGATGGATGGATTGTGGTTTGGAGTTTAGAGATCAAGAGGCCTGTTGCCGTCTGGAGAGCCCATGAAGGCGCAATTCTTGGAGCCGATGCTTGGGTTAATGATAAATTGATCACGTGGGTATTTATATCTTTAAGTTTTGGTTCCATTCCCGAATGCCAGATTGTCTTTGCTCTGATTTTGATTATATTCTTCTTGCGGGCGTCTTCTATCATATACTTGTCTAACACAATGTAGGCACGGCAAAGACAACAAACTCATAATATGGAAGTTCTCCTCTGACGACGAGCAATCGATGAGCACAGTTCTCCCAGTCGACACACCTCCAACACCTCGAAAGCAGCCATGGCTTCTACATGTATTGCATGTCAATACCATGAACTTCTGCTCTTTTGCTCAAAGTCAAGCTTATCCAAATCAGATCCCAGATTCAGATAGTAGCGAAGACGAGCTATTAATTGCAGTTCCCAACACACTGAGTTCTGAAACTGTGCGCTTTTTAATCATTTTCAAAAATTTCCGAATGCTGATTATTCTAGGTTGATATCTTTCATATCCCATCAGAAAAGAGAATTCATACAGTTCCTAGTGCAATCAAAGGCGGCATGATAATGGCTGTATCCGTCTTCTATCACCCAACCAGCCAAAATCTAACTGTAGTTTCCGGTTACGAGAGCGGGCACACCTCAGTATCACAACTTGCTAGTACCACCACATCAAAAGCCAACCCCAATCAAACCAACAGCAATAACAACGTACCACAGGACTCAAAAAATCAAGCACAGCCAAGTCTACTCTCACAAGCCCTCAAGCAGGCTACTTCAACATCAGAACCTCCCAAAACTCTCCAATGGCAAACACTATATCTAAGCCAGCCACACACACAACCCATTCTTTCTCTCTCACTATCCCCCAAGTACGATTACTACATCACCTCATCAGCAGACGCCATCATCGCCAAACACACCATCCCAACCTCCCCACCACTCCAAACCCCCTCCTCAAACCGCCTAGATCTCCCCACGAAAACCATTCAAACAGGGCATTCAGGCCAGCAATCTTTGGCTATCAGGAACGATGGCAAGATCTTTGCGACAGCAGGATGGGATTCGAAAATTAGGGTTTATAGTTGTAAGACTCTTAAGGAATTAGCGGTGTTGAAGTGGCATAAAGAGGGATGTTTTGCTGTTCGGTTTGCAGACATCGTTGATGAAGTAGAAGAGAAGAAAGAACAGGGAGGTGGAAAAGAGGTTGCGATGAGAGAGGGAAGTTTAAGTGTGAGGGAGGAGAGGGCCCGGAAGGCGGAGAGGACCCATTGGTTAGTTGCAGGTAGTAAGGATGGGAAGGTCAGTCTGTGGGATATTTATTAGTCTGGAGGCCTCCTTCAAATATCCAACGGTGACAGGAAGATACCTGCTAATCATATGCTTAATATGAAATTCCATAGGTAGAGCATAATAGATACCTACAGTAATGTATATATTGTCCATCGCTTGACTCCTCTAAGCGATACCTATGATTTTGATTTCGAAATACTCAGTGTGCAGTATATAGGTACCTAGCTATGTAACTTCCTAAAATAGTATCGTAACAATTAATGACACAGAACCAATAACAGAACCAATAACAGTCCTATCATCACAAGAGTCACGATGAGAACAAACTCAACATAAGGCAAACAATCAAGACTTACGATTAAAACCATGATTCCAAGATTCTCAATCATCCTTAGATAACAAAAACTCTCTATAAAATCGAACCCGCATCTCTAACACTTCCTCCCAACAAAAACCAAAATAGAATACCAAAAAGACGGAGAGAGAAACCCCCCCCCCCCCCCAAAATCAAAAAAAAAAACAAGAACATAATACACAAAATCAAAATGTCCAACCAAATCCCTCTCACACTTAACAACGACAGGGAACTCCAAACCTCCCACCAAACCAACTACAACCACATCCCAACCAAAACAACAACCCTTCTCTCTCCAACTCTAAGACCCGTCTTTCCCTCCTGGTCCCCTTTCCCTCTTAACAACCTCCTCATCGCAAAACAAGATACCACAGACATAATAATAGGCACATACCCAGCAATGTGCTCTACATCCGACCCTAGAAATCAACTTAGATTTTGCGAGAAAACGATTCAGTTATTCCATCAAACGAATAATGGAAAGGGGGAGACTGAAAGGGAGAGGGAAATGAATTGGAGGATAAAAGTCCTAGAAACCATACATAGTGAAATAACCACCTTTCTCTTCTGGCGAAGAATTCATTTTCCTTATCTTCCCTACACCTACATAAATACGAATACGGAAAAAGAAAAGAAAAAGAAGCAAAGAGAAGAAGAGGAAGAAGAAAGAATAAGAAATAATGATATGATAGCAGCGGTATGGACATGGAAAAAAGCGATCGAAGAGATTTTGGTGAGTTATAGTGTTGAGAGGGATGTTAGTTGGAGATTGATTGAGTGTTTTTTGAGGGATGATTTGATTTCGGGGGAATTGAGGATCCTTGTGAGGGTTTTGATGGGAAGGATGGGGAGGGAGAAGTGGGAGGGGTTGTTTGGGAGGGTACTGGTTTTGTTAGGGGAGATGAGAGGGAATTTGGAGGAGTTGTTAGGAGGGTGGAGGGGAAGTAAGTACCTAGGTAGACTGTGATATGTACAGTACAATATCTGTAACGATAAGAAAATTATTCCTTCTCTCTTTTGGATTCAATAATCTCTTTATCTACTTGCTTGAGGTTTAAGATGTGAGTGTTGGCTATTTGTTAACAATCCAGTAGAGAATTAAATAGAACCTACCTCTTGAATTGGATCGACAAACTATTTAGCGCTTAAGGGCTACAGAACGTAATTGCGGTACCAAAGTAATCACTGTTCGCAAAAGAAAAAACTCTACTTAGCCGGATATAGAAACTTTAAGAGCGCCTATGATGGCGAATAACTTGGAAAGTCTTAGAAAAGACAATTTCTTTCAGATTGCCGAAAATGAAAATGCTCAGATTGATCATCGAATCCCGTTAGCAAAAAATGGACTTCTTGTGCCACAGATGACGTATACTAGTACACTAGTCCATCAAAACAAACTATAACGTTCCTCAAACTCGGAATACTCACTGAGAAACTCGTGGTAGCTACACAGAAACAAAATGTCCAAATTCGAAAGACTCTAGCCTGGATCTTGTGAAAAGTCGAAAAGATCCTTGAACGTCTCTGAATCATCTGGAGAGAGTTAGGCTATAAGAGCGAACTGGGCTGCACATTAATTCGTTTATTTTAGAAGATCTGACTCAGTACTCTCTTAACCTGCTCAGACTGGGCTGTCTTCTCCACAGGTTTCTTCTTCTTGACCACCTTATTCTGACCAAAGACCTTTGCACGCTCACCACCCTTCTTCTGCTTCTTTTGCACCGGCGAAGCAAACCTCCCATCTTCCACACCACCCTCATCCTCATCATCCTTCTTCCTCTTTGCAGACTCTTTCGACTGCATTCCCTCCAACATTTTTGCCCTCTCCACGTTCTGCACGAATTCCTTATTCTCCTTCGTCGTCCGACTGATCTCTGCCCTCATCCTGCTTGTCCTTTCGGCATTCTCAGCAGCAATTTGCTCTGTCAGAGAATTCCATTTGAAGTTTTTGAGGTATTTCAAATTCCAGACGTCGTCGTGGTAGTAGGTGCCTTTTTTACCTCCGATAATTCTTGCGTTCAACAACTCGCAGGCGTGTTTGGCGTCAGCTTTATTCGTAAATTCTGCCCAGCCGTCGCTGAACATCTTCTTCTTATTGCCTCCGCTCCGTACGCGCTTGCTGTGGGAGGCTGGGTCTTCGGGAGTCATGAAGATGCGATTGATAGTGCCGTATGGAGCGAGGAGTGATCGTAATTTGGATGGCTTCATGAAGGGTGGTATTCGTGATATGTAGACTACACCGGAGCGTTTAATCTTTTTATCTGTATCGATGAGATTCTTCTTCAAGAGAGGTTTCGAGACACCAGGGAGGTCCTCGGCCCTTCGCAGCCTTTTTGACTTGGGTTTCTCATCAATTGACTGCTCTGGCTCTTTGATCTCCTCATCTTTGTCGCTCTCATTGACGTCCTGAAGGCCTTCCTCGTCGTCGCTGGCATTGTCGTCGCTCTCAACTTTCCTCCGCTTGGGACTTCGGCGGCCCTTCTTCAGATCCTCAACCTCGGAATCGTATCCCTGGCTCTGGCTACCCTCATCATCACTGTTATCTGCATCCAGGAAGTCGTTGTGCTTTCGAGTTGCCATTTTGTGGTTTGGTGAGGCTGAGTTCTGATGAGGCTGTCGTCGAAACTTTTTAACCAACACAGACCCCTACCATTTTAGAATTCTCCGCTAGTGTCCGCTAGCTTCTCTATCGCGGGGCAGGTCAAGGCGGTGGGCGGTATCGGGCGCGTGGGGCGATAAAGCTTCAGATGAAAGTTGAAAAACATCCCACCATCCAAGGACAATCAACCAAAATCTGCATAAATCACAACTATCGCCAAAATGTCGTCTGAGATCCTCATCACCATTTCCCCAATCACAAACAAGCCTGTCCTCACAAGAGATGCCATTTCTCAAAAGGACCTCGCAGCTCAAGCAGGAGTTGCCACCCAAGCCTTCTTGAGTTTCCGCAAGACTTCTTTGGCTGATAGACAAGCCATTGTCAAAAAAGCCTTGGTTCTTCTAGGAGAAAAGCAAGATGTGCTGGCAAAGGAACTTACAGAGCAGATGGGACGACCAATTGCATACACAGCCAAGGAGGTTGCAACTGCTGTAAAGAGAGGAGAGTATCTCTTGAAGATTAGCGAAGACGCATTGGCAGATACAGATGGAGAGGCAGAGCAAGGTTTTAAGAGATTCATTCGAAAGGTTCCGGTAGGACCAGTATTGATTCTCTTTGCCTGGAACGTAAGAACACGCCTCCCCAGGGTTGAGACAGTCACTAAGGCTGTATCTAGTATCCATACTTGATCCTCGTTAACTCCCTTATCCCTGCTATCCTCGCTGGAAATACCGTTATTCTAAAGCCTTCTCCCCAAACTCCTACCATCGTCGAGCATATGGCCTCCATATTTGCTGAGGCTGGTCTTCCTAAGAACGTTATACAATTCTTTCACTCTGGATCACCCAAGATCATCGAGTCAATCGTCCAAAACCCCGAGATCGAATTGGTATGCTTCACAGGCTCAGTGGCTGGTGGACTGGCTGTACAAAAGGCAGCAGCAGACAGAACAATTGGTGTTGGTCTTGAGCTTGGGGGAAAGGATCCCGCATATATTCGAGCTGATGTTGATGTTACTTGGGCGGCAGAGGAGATCGTTGATGGAGCAGTTTTCAACTCGGGTCAGAGTTGTTGCAGTTTGGAAAGAATATATGTCGATGAGAAAATCCATGATGCATTTGTTGAGGCCATTCAAGCTGTCCTAAAAGGATACAAGCTTGGTGACCCTTTTGACAAATCAACACACGTTGGACCAGTTGTATCGAAGCGATCTAAGGAAGCTATTGAGGCACATATCAGCGATGCTTTGAAGAAGGGAGCAAAGGATGTTACACCCGAAAATAAAAGCTTCGAGAATCCTCCAGCCGATGGCAACTATGTCAGGCCAACTCTCCTTACTGGCGTTGATCACACCATGACAGTCATGACGGAGGAGACCTTTGGCCCCGTAATCCCGGTTATGAAGGTCAGGAACGACGAGGAGGCAATCAAGCTCATGAATGATAGCGAATTTGGCCTTACAGCCAGTATTTGGACCAAGGATACAGCCAAAGGATTCGAGCTCGCAGACGATGTCGAGGCAGGCACTGTATTCGTGAACCGTTGCGACTTCCCTAGCCCAGTAAGCAAGCCACATTTCCCCCCTCTCCTTGAAATCTCTAATCTCTGATAGGATCTTGCGTGGGTTGGCTGGAAAAACTCAGGAAAGGGCCAGACTTTGAGCAAATTCGGCTTCGACCAATTTGTGAAGCTCAAGAGTTACCACATTAAAGATTATCCTATGGGAACATTATGATTCATGAGGAGTAATCGCATACCGATGTCATGCCACCGAACAATTTTCTACGAAACACCCTACGCGAGACACGAAGAAAATAATAGATGAATAGACATATTCGCAGATTTCAAACCCCTTCCATGAACTATCTGTGTAAATACTTGGATCGTGAGGTATGAATGGTTTGAGCTGAACACCAGCGAAACACTGATATCAGCGATAGGCGCCTTTAGGGAACGTACAATATATTGCGTCGTAGGTAAGCAAATTACGAATGCGGCATGCAAATTCATGATCCTTGATTGTCATACAAAATGGATTCTTTGGTGACTTGGTCGTTTGGCTCCCGGAATCACCTCCTGGCTCCTAGCTCGCTTACCTGCAGAATACTGGCTGCAAGGGGCTTAAATGGCTGGACCCCTCGGACACAAATCAATCAACTGGTAGTCAATAATTTCGCATCCTGTCGTCACGCAAAAACGCGAAGATGCGCCCGAAGCCCTGGCTTAGGAAATGACCAGACTTTCCGTGTCACATGACAACAACCCGTTGTCCGAGACCTGCCACTTTCCTTACTCCTAGTACATAGTCCATCCATTCCACGCTTACCCTTCCCCGGCCCCAGCGTCACGCCAGAGAGCTGCGAAAGGATAGAAGGTTCAAAACCATCAAAGTATCCTGCCTCGGAAACCTCTAAACACAAAGTCAAAAGTTCATGACCCAACCACCTCAAACACCTAGTTTTATATTTTAGCAACGAATGTCCGATTAAGGTTTCATCCGCGAGCTACAAGGGACTTTGAAGGAAGCGTGGGATGTACTTTAGTTGCACATTCCAGAAGAGCTTGCTTCAGGGGCAGCGAGTAACCTAAATTTGCAGTGGCGCAAGGAGCCAGAAGTTTTGAGACGCTCTGCCACGTTGTGTTCCCCGAAGGCTGGGACTAAGAATGAAAAAGTATGACGGGTTGCACTTGTATTGGCTCTGTGTAATTTCGTATATGCGTTTCCTGGTCAGCAAGCAAGCTTCGTTCTGACTGTCATCTACTCTTTCATTCTTTATATATCACTGATACCCCAAGGCATTATCATTTTTCAGATCACAACGTGTGTACTCTTTTCAGTAATAAAACGATCATTATATAATTGTCTCGCGAAGCCGTTATCTTTGTTCAACACGTATTCTATCCTCCTTGTTTATTGCCACCAGCAATTCTACTTTTTTAGTACACATCTCAGCGAGCGTTCCTACTTGAGATATTTAGTTGTTATTTCTAAACGCTACTTCGAGTACGACTTTCAAGAGCTGCCATAATTTTACGACTATTGTATATCCCATCCCACTCTTCTCGAAGTACACCTAAAGCACCCTCACCGAGAGGAAGGCTTTGAATACACAAACCTACTTTACCTCCCAACAACGGAGCATTTCATAATCGACGACTAAAATGTCCTGCCTCAACATCCGCAAAAACATTTCGAAACTGTCCCACAAATTTCGCCGAGCCCTTTGTCTCGAAGGAGAACCTCGCCAACGCAGAATAGAAATTGTGTGTTTGTTCACCTGCTTGTTTCATCCCAGATACTAACAATACATCTGCAGTCTGCACCTTTCGACTTCAAATCCGGTCCAAAGGTTAACTTCCCAGGCTTCTCCGAATCAGAGTACGTTCTCCTAACTTCTCCTATCCATCTCACATCACAATATAGGACTGTCACTAACGATAAAGTTCCAGAATCTCTCTAATGAAAGAGAAGGCAATAGCTTCCACGGCCGTCTCCCAGGCGGACGAGGATTCAAAATTCGATTTCCCTCAAAAGAGACAGAGCTACCCGCTCTCACACGCTCGAGTTGGTTCTTCCGGAGGCGGAAGTATTCGAAAGAGAGTCATTGAGCACACGAGGAAGATCAGTCGCGGGAACTTTCACTGAATGCTGGAAAATCCTTGGAATTTGTGATGGAGACAAATTTGATTGGTCAGAGTTGGAGCTTTTGGATTGAGGCATACGTGGGCAGGATTTATTGGAGCAAAGATACCTTGGGAGAGGTTGGGAAAGTGCTGGATCAGATTGGAGTTTTCCTATCCGGAAATTTGATGGTTGGATGAAGGGAATACGGTATGGGAGATTTTCACCGGGACTTCTAATCAATAATCGGGTTGGAAGGAAGGAAGCAAGGCAAGGCACAATGGAATAGACGAGACAATTTGAAAGTCAGAAATTTTTGTCTTTTGCTATCTGTTTACAAAAGTACCTGGAATGGTACCTTTGAAGTTATTTAATACGGTAGCTAGACTATCATATTTTGGATTCTCAAAAGGGCATTTCCCATTTCCATGCAAATGTGAATGCGAAAGTATCCCACCAACTCCGTGTTGATCAATTTGGAAAGAAATGAAGGGAAATACAATAATTATCTGTCCTATTGACTAACGCCATTTCCTTCTTCGGGTATCCCCAACGCCAATCGCTCAATTGCTTCCAGAGAAAATGAAAAAGGAAAGGAAATCAAATTTGACATGACAATCGTACAAGTCGTGAATTTACGCGTTCGTGTCCGATGAGTCGTTCGCAGACTTCGTTCATATCGAGGATGGTTTGCCAAAATTCCTGATGGGTTGTTCGTTACCGAGGCGGCGATAGAAAAATTGAGATGTCTCATCCAAGAGTGAGAGAACGAGACAAGGCTAGAAAGTCGAAATATCTGGTGATGTGGCAAGAATGTCAACCAATATCTTCCAAGTCCATGGTCTCCAAATGATTAGCTCGAGACCAGAGCTCTCCCTCCATTCAAATACCAAGAAAGCAATCGACCCCAATACCCCCAAAAACAAACGACGAAGCGCGTAGTTAAAAGGCCAAGGTATCGTCCCATCTAAAACCGGAAAAAGAAACTCGGTTTAGTTTCGAATATCGGAATCTTTTGAGAGAGCTTTAAGAACGGCGCATCCAAGGATACTTAGCCAAAGCATCTCTATATTCCTTATTCTCACGACGAGCATTATCTGAGATTTTTGAAGCTGGGTTATTTCGGTTCTTATCCTGACATGAGACTAGTTCGTGTTGGTATGGGTATCGGTTGCTATATTTAAAAAGGATCGCATTAGCTTTCATGTTTTCAGGGGAGGAAAATTTTATTTACATACCAGGAACATATTGGACCGGTATCCAATTCTTCTAGGTTTCGCTCGTATGCTTCATCGTAATCTTGGTAGGGATTTGTGTTTGTTATGTTTTGGGATTCTTTGGGAGTTTGACTTGATTTGTTGGTGTTGGCTGTTGCTTTCGGGTTTCCTTTGGGATTGGTGGTGGTCGTGGTGGCCTGGGATGATTTGTAAGCGGGAAGCGAGGGATAGGGGGAAGTGCCAAGATCTGAAGCGAGAAAGGGAAAACATGCCTTTCGTCCTGCGCTCGAAGAAGCAGCGGATTGTCCCATGTTGAAAAAGATAGTGCCGGTATTTCCCATTACGACGTCTTGATCTTGGCCGTTACCGTTTTTGGGTTCGGGTTCAAGAGTCTGACTCTGCTCTCTGCGTTGCTCCTCCTTAATAACCTTACCACGCTGAGCAGCAGTCTTCTCCTTAATACTCAAATCCCTCAACTTAGCCTGAGCCTTCTGGTACTCCGTCACAACCTCCAAAGCAGTCTTCTCCCTAACCTTCTCAATACCCCGGTCGCCGCCAGATAAATTCTCAAAAAGATGATCAATCTTACGACCGTTCGTAAAATGATGATTTAAATCTCGACCAGCCTGCTTCTTTCGTTCTACTTCTGCGTTCTTGGCTCTTTCAGATTGGATATGACTGCTAGTTTGAGTTCTCATGTATGTTTCGATGTCGAAGAGTGTAGGTGTTGGAGGTGCTTGATTCGCGCTCGCTTCTATTATTTTACTTAGTTCGGAGAGAGAACGCGCTCCTGTGTTTGTTCCTACCCAGTTTGCGAGGCCTGGAGTGGGTTTAGTTGGTTGTGGTTGGGTGATGGGGACCTTGGGAGATGCAACTGGTGCACGAGTGGTGGATGATGGCTTCGATGGGGCGGAAGGTCCTGCCTTGCTAGACGACGAACAGGGTGCAGCGGAGGATTTGTTGCCACTGGCCTTTTGAGTGGGTTTGGGCTGGGATGCGGAGTTTGATTCTCGTGCCTCCTTTTCTGCGGCGCGGAGTCGGATGTTCGCTAGGATCGTGTCTGAAAGTGACTTCACGTCACTAGTCCCGGTATCTATTGCGCGTCGGTTAGGTTTGCTTAATAGGTTGAAGGAATGGAGATATCAGTCATACTCTGGAAGACCCTCTGAAGTGGATCTGTGACTTGCGCCTTTGGTTGGGAGGTAGGGAACTCTGAATTGTAGTCAGTGGAGTGAATTGAGGGTGTTATATCGCGCTCTCTTACTTGTGCTCGTCTTTGCTGGGCATGCGGAGGCTTTTGGCTTTGAGGTACCTGCTGCCTCTTCTACAATTGCTTCGAGGGGGTCTTTGGCCTTAGCCTTGCCTTTGTTGTCATTCGAATCCATATTGTTATTGTTGGTGGCTGGCTGGTTCGAAATCCCACTGGTGGAAATAGCTGGTTGCTTCGATATGGAGCTTGCTTGGACGATGGGCGATGAAGCGGGTCCACTATCCTCCGAAGCGAGATCCATATCGTCGCTACCGCTCTCTCCCCCAGCGGAATCTCTGGCCGTGGCCATGGTTGGTGGTTCTGGTTTTGATTAGCTATTGGTTCAAGGGTTCTGTGTTCTTGGTGGCAATTCGAGGCAGTAAACAAAGAGCCAGATTCGGAGTGAGGACATAGCAATGGAACTCTTGATTCTCGATCTGACTGAGCTACTAAAATATCTCACGCATCTCGATGAAAGGACTGGAGAGACAACTAACTCCAGGATCTTGTTATAAAGGAAAATGTGCAAATTTCCAACGAGACGCGGCGAGTAACTTCTCCACCTATCTGCGTTGTCTTAAGTAGCCGACGCCTTGAAATGCGAATACTGGAACTACCAGGTTATTTACTGGGTAGTAGGAAGAGCCAGCTCTGTTTAACGTTCATGATGCTGAAGCATCTGGTCCAGAGGCTCGCTAACTGCGATTTGCGAAGATAGGCAGCTCAGCTCTTGTGCTCATTCTTGGTTGCGTATATTCGTGGAAGAGAAGTGAACGTCAACTCACGGGAATGAAGAGAGGGAGGTTTGGGGGGAAGAGATGGTGGTGCAGGAGGCAAAGTCGAATTGGGACTAGCCCGCTATATAGAAAGTACAGTCAGTGGCAGACTCATAGTAGCTCAACGAGATCAAAGTTGAGACAACTTACAGGCCACTCCTTCTTCTGTTTGTTTCCTTTGTTTTTGGTCACTTTCCCCCTTCCAGCCATTTCGATCTGAATTGTGTACGGTACCGGATCACAAACTTGTTTGAGCGAAGTTAGATCGAAGTCTAAGAGATGGGAGGAAATAGAGGGGAGGCTTTGTAGGTGGCTCGTGCGTCCGGATTATAATATTCCCTTTGAAGCAGTGTGCAAACTATCTTGTTATGGAATTACGGTCACTTGCTTTTCATAGCTTCGTTGCTGCTACGGGAGCCTGGCGTCTTCGCGTTGAAGAAGGGAAATGTTGAAGCTGTATACTTCTTTTCTGGTGTACAAAGAAGTCGATGGCCTAAACCACTTGGTATGGTGCTCGAGTTTACTTGCACGGATGGTAAAAAAGGCTTGATGTTTTCTCTACGTGTTACGCTTATTAATCTCGGATTCCATACCAAGACCAGGAAAACAAAATCTAGAAATTGTATATAATGTAGATTCAAAGATGGTATATTATCTCTAACGTGTATTATATTGAAGTGATGACAGAGGTCTTCGCTCTTAGCGACACAGTTGCCATCTTTCCACGTAGCTGTAGTATCGCCTGTAAATAGCCAATTATTGTACCATAACACTAAAGAATAATTTGAAATTATTATTTGGGTATTCTCAAAAGGCGAAGCCTCGGAATGCTTACTTTCTTCGAAGTGAGCATGGAGGAAATAATTTCGACACATCTCGCTTAGCCAAAAAAAAAGCAATTTCGCATTATGCTTTGCATCTCAAGTACCAATCTCTAAACACCAAGTTTCTCTGGATTGGTTAGTAGATTCTAGGGAACTTAGGTGGTTTGAGTAACTTGTGAAACGATTTTTTCAACTGGACTGTTTTTAGTGGCCTTTTTAGAAAAGGCTGGGCGATTTGCCTGTACTGTAGAGTTCATAAGCATAAAAGTTAATTTCCCTAGCTTTTTGTCTTGAGTTTTATCTAGAACAATTATAATCGTTAACTACTTATTCTCAGTCCATTCCTTATATCCAGCCCCGGAACCTTCTTCCAACCTCGCTCCTTCCATCTCACCCTTCGTGTCGAGAAGTTTGACATTGCTCCCCGATTCTTTACTCCACTTCGCGAGGAATTGCTTGACTTCGTTTAACGTCGTGGCATCATCCTTAACCAAGAGAACAATGGCATCGTAGCCTCCAGCTCCGGGTACCACACCACCGTAGACACCATCCACAGCACTAGTCACACCGTCCAAAAGAGCAGTCTGCTCCGGAGGCTCGATAGGAACACCACTTAAACTACTCAACTCCCTAATCTTCTCACGAATTTTAGCGAAAGCAGAGGTCGCTTTGCTAAGGTCTCCTGATTCAAGAACTGCAGCAAGAGCCTTGTTGCGAGCATGGAGTTCGTCTGAGAGTGCTTTGGTACCTGCAGGATCGGATTTCTGCCATGCTTGGACCTTCTTCACCATACTCACGGTCTGCGACCCGCAGTCTACATCACACATAATCAATGCTGTACCAGTTGGAATAGTCGCTTTCTCCGCCTCAATCTCGTAATCCCATTTTTCACTAGGATCTTCGAAGGTGTTCTCGACAAGTGTTTGGACTCGCGATCCGAAGCCCGCGGAACCTGCCTCACCGGTCAATGAGAGGATTGATGGAGAGAATCGTCTGTAGACGCAAGACCCATAAACGGCTGCTGCGACATCGAAACCTGAGCCAACCTTTCCTTGGGCGGCGCAATGAGCTGCTTGGGAGAGATTGTGCAGCTTGGCACGCCCTTCGGGGGTAGAAAGGGAGAATTGAGCTTTGGGAAGGTAGTGGCTAAGAATTGCGCCGGTAAAGGCCGTTACTAGGGCAGCTGAAGAACCGAGACCTGTTTTGTGAGCATCCATGAGGCGGACATTGAAGTCCGTAAACTGGTGGGTGCCATTCGAGGTGGCTGAAGGCTTCTCAGAGGAAGGGGAGGGTTGGGAATAGTAGTCGTTGTCGGCGAGGATGGTGACTTTTGAGGGGGTTAGACGGCGGTTAGAGGTAGCAGAAATGTAGGTTAGTGCGTAAGCTAGCGCTGTCTCGACAAAGGGATTTCGGGACGAAGTCGCTGGAGGAGAGCTATCGAGCTGTAAGCTTCATTCCCATAAACAAAGTATATCTTCAAGGAGTAAGAAAAGGAAATTAGACGTGATGTCATGTGACATGCGAAAAAGCGATAAATTCTAGTCACATGATCAAGCGAAGAGATTTTCATGCCAGGGGCACCACAATCAGAGAGACGCTTGTACTTCTAGCTGAAGATCAGAATGCAAATATAAATGCAATAGCAACTTTTTATACGTACCCTTGCAGTTGCGTAACTTCAACGCCGCCTTTCTCTCCAGCCAAATGGTAGCCATAATTCCACGTAGCCTCTCGAAATTGCGGACTTTGAACAACTATTTCCGAGAGCTCAACGCCCGAGCTGGTCTCGATATCCTGCACTAAAACATGGATACGAGCACTCAGGCCAAATACCAAGGCAGTGTATGCTCGATCCAACACCAGATAACCACCTGCCAGGAAGACTTTGCCTGGTGCTGACACGGCTGTAGGCATTATTGCGTCTCGTTTGTAGGTGAGGGTGTGGGAATTCGGGGCTGAATAGACGACTCCCCGGACGTAGGGTAGGGCCTGACCGAGATCAACGCGGATTGGTAAGTGGGAATTGGTAATGGCTTTCTTTGATGCCGACGGACGTTCGGAAGATAAACTTGCTTGTTCCCCGAGCGGGATTTGCTCAAATTTGTCCCTGTCGATCTGGCTTGGAAAAAAAAGAATACAGCAACTGATCAAATGTGACAACTATTTTGGTGCAACAACTACCACTCGAGAAGCCTGCTTGCAAAAGCCTGAAGATTCTCTAGACTCGATGATATTCCCCGCAAAATGGCTCACAACAAGGCTCTTCTGCAGCGGATATAGTGACACTGTACCGGTTTGGGATTTCAATACTTGAGGTCTAGAGTGTAGTAGTAAGCGGTGGAATTTTGGACCGTGGCTCTGGCATGCGGGAGGAGGCAGAAGAGATGCTGTCGTCACTTTAAAGGGGGGGGGAGAGCAACGAGGGAGATCTGATACATCTGATAACGGGAGTCGGATATATCGGGCTTCTCGTGCATTCGGTAATTCGCTACCAACAGTCTCAACTGAGTTTTTAGGCTGTCTATGATAGGTACAGTACTGTCTGTAGTGGGTTACAGGAGGGGGGGCCGTACAGGGCATTGCTGGGCCGTTCCAGCGTATCAGCGCCAGCCTTGCGGTAATCTACAGGGTTAATTTGTTAATTTGGCTTGACTGTCGCGTGAATACGGCTAAAAATTGTCGTGCCCCAGGCGGGATGACTCTCAGCTCTCTCTCTCCCTTTCCGCGACCTTCCAACAGGAAACCTCCTTTTTACCTCTTAGAGTACCTCCGTATTCCTCTTTTGTTTTTCTCCCCCAGTCCTTCTCTTCACCATTTGTTCCAACCATCCGACCAATCTTCGCGACCATCTGCAGCTGACCTTAGCTGCCCTAATTTAGCTCGGCCATTACACGACATAGAACTTGCGCGTGAAGTGTTTCCATGTGCCGCACTCCAGCCAGCCTCGACTCGTCATTACTCTGCTACCTGGCTCCTAAGGCGCACCCCCAAATAATATCATATCTTCTCGCGCACTGAGGCCTGCATTCTACATCCCCAGGTTCAGGTTCCCTTTTTCAATCGCCACCAGGTCGTAGTTAGTCCATTTTTGTCTCAGAAGGAGACTTCAGCCTCAGTCGACGTTCTCGAGTCGACAAAAACAAACCCTCGGAATCACCACTCAATATTCAAAAGCGCGTTCTTTTGACGGCATTGCTGTCAAATGAACCTGCATCAATTATTACTTTGAGATCCTGAGTATGTTAACCCCCCATCCATTACGAGTCTCCCACGTTCTAGGAGCTGGAATGCCAACAGTACTAACCTTGTTTTGCAGTCTCCTCTCTACTTTTCCTGAGAGGTCAAACCACACCTAAATGCCCATCTATTCCAACCTCTACTCGAATCTTGCACGCCAAGGGTTCACCAAAACATTCACACACGGTTACGCACAGTCTGTCGTAGCTGCAACACATCCTCAGACATACGCAAATAATAGCAGACCTCCATTCTCCCTCCAACGTCGCGCTAGCAAAGTTGGAAGCTTCCCAACATATCACTTCCAAAATGCTTTTCACACGAGTGCAAGCTCCTCGAGCAATGCTCCTGCGATCCAAGAGCGACCAGAGAAGATTGATGGCGGGCTCGGGCTAGATGCATACTACGATGCCTGGCAGAAACAGCACCCTGAAGATGGAAGTGGAAAGGATAAAGAATGGACGCAATTTCAATTTGCAAAGCGTATTGAATGGAAGCCCTCGGCCATCTTCAATGAGGCTGACGTAAAGGCGGAGCATTCCACTGAAACTGCTACGAAAACCCCCCAAAGATCATACAGTACCAGCGTAGTAGATGATCTTCAGCAGGTTCAACCTCGTGATGCTGAATTTGCAAAATTCCAAGCTGCGGAAGAAGCAGCTCTTGCCAAGATTGATGCGGCAATTGAGAAGGAGATCCAGTCAAGACAGGACCAAGAAATTTTCGACGCAGAATTAAGCGTCGTCGCTGCTCGTGTTCCGACCCCACCAATTGCTGGCCGGCAGTCTCCGGCACTTTCTTCTGAGCTCAGTTTCGAGAGAAAATCACCTGCCAGTGTCGCGACATCAGTGTTGACAGAGGCCGAGATACAATCTCAGAGCTACGCAGATCACCTGACCAAGCTCGCTGAGAGTGGACAATATGAGAAGATCCCAACACTTTTTGATGGCATGCGCATTGCCGGTATCAAGCCTACTGCAGCTGCCTACAATGCGCTCCTCGATGCTCGCATGCATCTGCCGGCCGATCGAGTCCAAGTGGGACTGACGGTCGGTGAGATCTATTTACATATGATCCAGAACAAGGTTCTGCCGAACACTGCCACCTACAACACTATGATCAGCTGTCTAGCGTCCCATTCACTTGAAGTCGCTGCACTGAGAAAGTCGTTGGAGGAGAAGCGAGCTCGTTTTGGTGGGATGGAAGAGGCTGGAAAGTTCATGTTTGCATCGAACGAGTTTGATTCACAGATTCTAGCCGAAGCGGATCGACTGGATCTTGCCATGAGAATGTTTGATGGGTCGCTTGCTGTCCGCACAGACCGTACTTATCCTCCCGAGACCTACCATCAGCTCATTGCAGCATGCTCTGAGGCCGGCCGCGTCCCAGACATGGTCCGAGTCTACGAGCACATGGAAAAGAACGAAGTCGTACCACTCGCCTCAACATTTATACCTCTGATCAGTGGATTTACCGCAACTGGCGATTTAAGCAGTGCCGTGGAGTGCTACAATGAATATAAACACTTAGCTGTCGCCCACGACAACGGCTCTCTTGTATTGAACGAACGCAAAGACGGATCAATCTACGGATCAGTCGTCAAAGCCTACATCACCTCGGACAAGATTGACGGCGCAATGCATTTCTATCGAAAGCTCATGGATGCTTATGGCTCTCATGCCGAATTTATCAGAGACCCAGTTATTTACGAAGGATTTGTTGAGGGTTACTTAGCACGGGGAAGCCTTTCTGAAGCACTGGGATGGGCTGAGGGTATTGAAACTTCCATCAAGGCTACTGCAATGAGCAAGATTGCGACAATTGCTGCCGATAAGGGAGACAAATCAATTGCCCTCAACGCATTTGCCTATGTTCCTTCCAACTTCGCCACGCCTGCAATGGCTATGTTAGCACTCAGTGTCCGGGGCGGTGATGTTGCTTCGGCTCAGAGATACTGGCAAATTTTGTCTTCCCCTGAGATGGATGTATCAACATCATTCATTGAGCCCACTGCCATGTATGCGGTAGCTATGATTGGCTCGGGCCAAGTCGTAGAAGGTCTCACCCAGTCTGAACAGATGTTTGCACGCATCAGAGCATCAGTTGGCGAAGCAGCAGCCCTTGAGATTGAGGAGGGTGTTGAGTTTATTCAGCATTTTATGACAGCACGTGGAGTCACAGATCCTCGTTTATCCACTCCTGAGGAAATCGCTTACCAGCATTCGTTTACATCATCACCATACCCGGTTGTACCATACGAAGACACCTTTGACCCATATGCCGCCTCTACCGATTTCAAAGGCTCAACCCTGATTGCCGACGAACTTGAGAGAGGGACGAACGGTCGTGTAAAGGTTTCAAGATTGAATGAGGCTCTCGGTCGATTCAAGAACATGCGTCGTGCCGGCCGCCATCCACGATACATCACATATGCCAAGTTGATTTCCGCTGCTGCGCGAGAGGAGCGCACTGCTCTAGTTGACGAGATTCTCGCTATGGCTCGGTCTGACATTCCTCTTCTTCCTCAGTACTCTGTTGTTCGCTACGGCTGGGTTTCAATCCTCGATGCCATGGTTGGTGCCTGCCTTACCCTTGGCAACCGTGGAAAGGCTGCTCAATATCATCAAGAGCTGAATGATATGGGTGCTGCGCCTACTGCCAATACCTTTGGACTTTACATCACCTCCCTGAAGGAATCCACTAAGACCTTTGACGAGGCCTCTGAGGCTGTCAAGATCTTCCATCGTGCCAAGTCTGAAGGCGTCGAGCCTTCTTCTTTCCTCTACAATGCTCTCATTGGCAAGCTTGGAAAGGCCCGCCGTATTGATGACTGCCTTTTCTACTTTGCTGAGATGCGCGCCCTTGGCATCCGCCCGACCAGCGTGACATACGGAACTATCGTCAACGCCTTGTGCCGAGTTAGTGATGAAAAGTTTGCTGAAGAGCTGTTTGAGGAGATGGAGTCGATGCCAAATTACAAGGCTCGACCTGCACCATACAACAGTTTAATGCAATTCTTCCTCACTACCAAGCGTGACAAGTCGAAAGTTCTCTCATACTACGAGCGAATGAAGAACAAGGGCATTCAGCCAACAAACCACACCTACAAGCTCCTCGTTGATACCCACGCAACCCTCGAGCCTATCAACATGGCTGCCGCCGAAGCTATCCTTGATCTCATCCGCAGCACTGGTCAACGTCCGGAAGCAGTTCACTACGCTTCGTTGATCCACGCCAAGGGCTGTGTTATGCACGACATGGAAGGAGCTCGTTCTGTCTTCAACTCGGTTATGGCTGATCCTTCAATCCGCCCACAAGCGTGTCTTTACCAAGCACTCTTTGAATCCATGGTGGCCAACCACCGTGTTGCAGACACTGAGTCAGTTCTCCATGAGATGTCTTCTCATAGAGTTGAGATGACTCCCTATATTGCCAACACTTTGATTCATGGCTGGACTGGCGAGAAGAACATCGACAAGTGCAAATCTATTTTTGCTTCGGTCGGCCGCGAAAAGAGAGAGCCAAGTACCTACGAGGCTATGACTCGTGCCTACCTCGCTGTTGAAGACCGGGCCAGCGCCAAGAATGTTGTTCAGGAGATGCTCAGCAGAGGTTATCCTAGTGCTGTCTCCAACAAGATCCTCGAACTACTTGGTGGTGGCAACCCCGAGGCCTCCATCTGATTTGCCTGAATTATTTGCTTTCGATTGTCTATCTACACTTTTCATCCAAACCCTCTTTGGACGGATGTGTATAAGCACGACATACTTTTTCATTTGTCATTAAGTCAATAATAATTTTGATACCCGTGCCATTCTGCACAAAGATACTTCGAGAGATAAGAAAGCATTGAGCGAATGGAGCTCTGGGTATCGGGGCGGTTGGAGCTGGAATCGTTGCATTTCCTATGTCTGCATTGGTTTTCGCATAAAAGAGTAATGCTCTGTTGCTTGTACCAACATCGAGCCTCGGGGCGTTTTGGGGGTCGGCCAGGAGCGGGCCTTGATGTGTTTTATATAACGGCCGGCTACAGCACGGGAATGGGAGGATAATGGGAATCGGGGCCGGGGGGTGGATCACAAAAGATGATAAATCTCAACTCAACACAGACAGAATTTAGGTTGCCAGACTTGAAGATAAGGGTGAGCTTAAATGCTTTCCTTTTTTGGATGGATGGCAAGTTTTAGAAAAAAACTCAGAATATAGCTAAGAGCTAGAAATTCCATGGATTTATTCCTTGTACCTCCTAGTCTTCGAAACATGTGCTGAGATGATAGTGACCAGTTTTATCTGCTGTAGTTGGACCCGACTAAGTTCTACATTGTTCTTGAAGCCCTCTCTTTGGTGGAAGAACATAGAGGGGTACAATGCTAGTCAGTAAGTACACTGCTCTGCACTGCACAGCTTAATCTATGCACTTTGTATTCCATACAAATAG
This sequence comes from Pezicula radicicola, assembly GCA_003008705.1. Classification (NCBI taxonomy): domain Eukaryota; kingdom Fungi; phylum Ascomycota; class Leotiomycetes; order Helotiales; family Dermateaceae; genus Pezicula; species Pezicula radicicola. Next base: position 523,877 of record PDUO01000017.1, read on the forward strand.
GTAATAGTAAAGCGTATACACAAGGTAACTTTTTATGTCAGTCTTAAATCAAAATAGGCTAAGTAACTACGGTGCTACAGTGTCATATACTGTTATACACAACTATAATAACTACTCTTCACCGTCTACAGATTTAGAAACTTAATATATTCTCTTCTATCTCCTCCTTTTTCTATTCCTTTTCCCTTTTCCCTTTTCCCTCACTCCCTCCTCACTCCCTCTTTTCTAATTCCTTTTTGTATTTTTCCTTCTCTTTTCCTTAATAGTACGCGCTTCACTTAAGGAAACTAGAGGAGGGATATATTAGAAGAGGAACGTATTTAAAGAGGAGTATTATAACGGACTTACTTCTCTTCTATTTCTTCCTAACACCCTAACTTCCCCTTCTGATATTTACCCCTATTGCCTATGTGTAAGAATGTCGTGTACACCTTAATAACCACCGACTCTACTCCTTTCTATACTACTAAGGAGAACCATTTCTAACCTTACCTATCTTGCAGCTCTTTGCAAAACTAAATCCTTCCTATCCTATTGTATAAACTTTTATTGCTAGTATAGATTTCTACTTTCTTTAATCTATGTAGTTAGTATGTATTAAACACACAGCAGCAACATAGATACTTACACAGTAGCAATATACACAAAAGTACTTTTTCAAACTTATTCTACATCTCTTATTCATTTATTCGTCGATTCGTTTATGAATTAACCTTACAATTTAAACATAATTTCTACTGTTAATGCAGTTATAATTACAGCAATTAATACTGTTTTCCTTTGCTTTCCTCTCCCCCTTATTTTAACCTCGATAATTTCCCTACACATTGGTGGGTATACTCCTGCTCCTTTTCTGCCGCCCCTGGTCCCCACCTTAGTCTGAGGCTCCTGTTCATGTGGAAAACATGAAATCCTGACCGTAGCTAACAGTGGTTCTAATCTACAGTGCCGTCAGATAGTGTAGCAACACACTCTGTCTGCGCGGTTGGTTGGTAAGACGACAATTTGGTTGCGGGGATTGCTTCAAAAGGGAGGTTTCGGTATAGGTTGTAGAAAGGTGGTAAGAAGGTTGTGGTAATTATATTTCGGTTCAGCTTGCTGTGTTGTTCGGAAGGTTGGCAGGGTTCTTGTAGGTTGAGTCGTGATGAGTCAACTTGGATGTTGTCGACGCTTCGAATAAGAATGCTTGCGAGCAGAGGTAGCTTTTTGGATATCGTTATGTAGGGTTTTTGCTCAGAAGCCTAGGTTTGAGATTTGTTAGCAAGTGCGCCCGTCGTCTCAAGTATCCTTTGTAGGAGAGAAACTTACAGTAGTGTAGCTCCCTCCTCAATTCTCGGCCATGATCCATCCAACCAATCCAACAGAAAGGCGTTTCTTTTTTCAATCATAAATCCAAACCCTTCTGCATCTCCCAAGTGCTCTATAGGCATGCACCAACGAAAAGTCAACATAGCACAAAACACACAATTCAAAAGAGTCCCATCACTTCACATCAATCATCCCAGTCCTCCACTAGCAGTACCCAAGAGAATCTTCCTCAATGTGATATAAACCTCTCTCTTAACCTCAATCGCACCCCCACCAGCACCATGTCCATTCATCCCAAAAACAACATAAGCCCTCGTAATACCAGCCGCTTGTCTCGTAACTAAGCCCACAATACAAATCCCTAATATAGCTAACGCCACAACCGTAAAGAGATGTTTCGGTCTCGGCTTATAATAGGTGTTTAGTGCCGTAGTTATATTGTTGCTTAATCCCATTCCAAGTTTGGTTTTTGAGAGGTAGGAGATAAGGAGGGAGAGGGGAGCTAGGATGGCCGAGACGAGGTTGTAGAGGTAGGTGTATATAGCTGTTATTATCAGACAGAAGATATTGAAAGTTGAAAGAAGTTGTGGACTTGGGTTTTGAATTTGTGAGGTGATGGTATTGAGAGATGGGTGTCGTTCGTTAACATATGAGTATATCCAAGTCGAAGTGAAGAAGGACAAAGAAAGTGATGAGGACGAAGACGATGAAGAGGCTGGAATTGAAGTTGTCGCATTTGTACGTGATATCGTTGGCTGTGCGTGCCCTGCATGCTGTGTTTCCTCCTTGTGCCCGTCAGCCGGTACACTTATTGCCTCGGGTTCTAGCCGTTCTATATCTACTATAGCATCTTGCGACATGGTTTCTTTTGCTGGGTCCTCATGTACCTCACGGTCCTTCTATTGGTATGAAGGACCTCTCGGAGGTCAATGTTTCTGTGGTGGGATACTGATTTGGATCGTCCTGGTACGGGGTTTGTACCACAAGTTCGGACGATGACGGTGATGGGCCTTCTCTGCCGATTCCCGAATTTTCTCGTCTTGTCGTTGGTCCGTTTGAAGGTGTTTGACAGGCTTTCATCCAAGTCAATACCGTATTTGAAGCTTGGATACCTGGAGCTTGAAGCTTACATTTACCCTGTATATAGCTTGTTGACCTCGTTGTCGTGCATCCAGGACCGTGTCAACCAGCAACACAAAAAGGAAGAGGAAAAAGAAATGGAAATGGAAAATAAAGGAGCCACGTTGGGAATGCTATGATGTTTTTAATCATCTAGCCAAGAAGCTTCAGGTTGCACTTGCAATATTGTCTAGCTAGATTCGGGGAAGGCGAGGGTTGAGCCGTTGATGAAGACACCAAGCTGAGAACGCTCTAAACCTTCTGAGATGTCAGCGAGTAGGTGGTAGCTTCCAGACAGGTTGGCTGTTCTGTCACGATGCACAGCGATACAAGACGTCGGTGGTACGAGGGGGTGATATGTAGCGCAAGATGAATGGGCGAGGCGATTTACCGTATCTTCTCATCCTCCTGTGTTGCCTCCATCATCTCCAAAGGCCAGGCAGCTGATGAGAGTGCGCAAGACATAATAAAGCTTCCACTTGGAATGCGACGGATGTGTACACATGAATGGATGGTTTCAAGACGTCTGTGCAGTCTTGAGTGCAAGGAGTGTGTTTTAAGGTTGAGCGAACGCATGCGGTCGTGGTCGTGAGATGTGTTTACAGGGTACAGGGGTAGTTGAGGAGTCTGGGGGGAGATGGTTACATACCTATCCGAGTCCGAAGAACTGACTTTTCACACCATGTCAACTCATTACATTTAGCTTGTAACCTTCGTTCTTTGAAAGTATTTTCATTCATGTTACTATACAGAGCTGCGAACATGATCCGCATTCAAGTACCTAGTAGCACAGTACTAACACCTACTCATCGAGTGGCAAGAGCAGCAGCAAAGGCCGATTGACCAAGTTTTCGTTGGCAGTATGTGTAGCATCTCTATATATCTCAGTCAGATTGGTAACGGTGAACGGGTTTCGACCTCTTTGAAAATTCGATGGCAAGTCTGCTGTACTTGCCAGAGCCGTCGATGTTCGCACTTTGGCAGAAGGACGGCTGAAGCTTGATGAAGTGTCGTCATCATATCCTAAAGTCCTTCGGCTCTTTCCCCAAACGTACATTTTAGCCAGCTTTCTCGAATATAACTAAATAGCGAAAGGTTTACATGTTCAGTACTATTGTAGACTAAAGCAAGACCCAAATAGGCATATTAAAAAAAAATCGACCGAGAGCCCTGATTTCGTGAATATCTCGGTCAAGATTCTTGGCGTAATTTGAGTTACTCAAACCAAGCTGATACTGGAGGGCACGATAAAACGTACCCGGAGCATTTCAATATTCATACGTGTCTGCATACTCTTCACCGAGAAATGTAGCCCTCATCGCCATACCCCAACTTGGCTGCTCTTGTATCGGGCAGTAGAGGCCGTCTGTGAATCTTGCTTTTCCTCCCAGATACTGAGATTTTGGCTTTTTGGATTCATCAGCCGTCCATGCCGCGTGTGCAAGAACTTCTTCTTCCGGAGTCCAATCCCTTCTCTGAGTCGTCTCGGTCGTGTCGGAAATGGCCTGTCGCTTTGCTTCGGGGACCTCGGTGTCATTCTCTACATCGTCTCGCGATCGCTTCTTGCTGTGCTGCGGGGTGGCATCAAGAATCTGACTATTACTTGGTAGTTTGTTGGCGTTCGAGGCAGCTGTACAAGTAGATAAGTGTTAGTTATACTAAGTCGCGAGGGTTGTGCTTCTCAACCTACAGCTCGTTGCAGGTACCAGAGCATTTCAACTGGAAGATCGTTCCTTCTCAATGTACTGCCGCAGATAGCTTAGTTCTATCTCGTCGCACATCTCTTCAACCTTCGTCTTAACGGCCTTGAGCGAACCTCCAACAATCATGCCGTTTTCGAAACCCGTCCCCACCCATGTTACTCCCAAATGGTCATCATGTTCAAGATATTCGTCCATACCAGGATCCCCATACCCACCAACACCCACGAACTCCCCTCGAGCATACTGTGCACCTTCTTCTGTAGGTCTTGTGTATACGTAGCTGCGTAATTCCCGGCGCATGGTGTCACGTTGAATGCCAGAGAGGGATGGGCATCTGAAGAAGGTTGCCTCCTTGTTGTACGACGCGTCTCGGAAGACTTTCAAAGGATTCTTCTTAAATTTCTCTTCCGGAGACAGTGCATCCCAGAGGCGAGCTCTTACGGCTTCATTCTGTGTATGCCAATCGCGAGCAGCATCTCCATCAATTGAAGGCTCTGTAAGGACCGCAGCGGTAGCACCAGAAGCGCGATCTTCCACTTCCTTCCTCACCTCTGCCTCTAAATATTCCTTCAGTCGAGCTTGTAGTTCCGGCTGTTTACCAGTTATATCGAGACCCCGAAAAGCTAGCATCGCTTTCCACCACTTCTGAGTTTTACTCTTCGGCGGCCAGGTGACTAATTTCTGTAGGGACCGACGCGTCGGGGATAAAGCATTGAGATGAGATGTGATGTCGTGTCGTTTGGAACTCCACTGAAGAGGATCTCGTTGCCATTGTTGACAAAAGTTAAGCCATTGTGAACGAATTCAATGGGTGGAATAAACACAGCGTTCGGTGCAGCTGTGTATTCTTTCGAAATGTAGGTCTTCGGAGTAGCCATTAGATGTCCATTGCAGTGAAGACGGGCAAATTTGTATCGGCGCAAGAGTCGTCCAGTAAAATAAAATTGATTCGAAAGTCGCGTTTCCAGACGCGCTCCCTCGACACGTGAAAATCACCTGATCACCTGATCACCTGTTTGTATCTTGGCATGCCAAGATCTCAATCTTATCGCCATCATCAGTTCGCAGTCTCAATCTTCAAAGACACCCACCCCAAAAATGTCCAATTCAAACCCCTCAGCCAATACAGCAACCGCACGCTTCGTATCCACCGCCAAAACAGCAGAAGATCTCCTCTCAAAGCAAACAGAAGGACTAGTAAACCTCTCTGATTTCCGAAAGCGACGCGCTGAAGCTTTAGAAGCCAAGGAACGCGGGTTACAAGGCGGACAGGATGCTTTGTTATTGAAGGATGGAGGTGGAAGCGGTGGAAGCGGGGCGAATAGTAGGGATGGGACGCCCGACGGGTGAGTAATTCATTATTCCAATTGTTTGGTTTTTGGTTTTGTGGCGGGATTGAGAGGTTGAGAGAAGAAGAGGGATGGGACTGATGTTCATAGTACAGTGCATCAACACCCCAATCCCTAATACCGAAGAAGAAAAAGCGAAAACTTGCAGGGAAAATAAAAATGTCCTTTGGTTCTGATGACGAAGGGGAGACTGAATCTCCAGCCGTCGAAACACCAATCGATAGTACCTCGACCTCACGATCTAATACACCAGGTACCCAGCCAAAGCCCAAGAAATTCACACCCAACTCTTCAGTCGCGGCACCGAAAGCTCTTACCAAAGCAGCATTACTACGCGAAGCGCAAGAACGGGAGATGTTGAGGAAAGAGTTTTTGGCTATTCAGGAACGAGTTAAGGCTACGGAGATCTCTATACCGTTTGTCTTTTATGATGGGACGAATATTCCAGGCGGGATATGTAGGATTTCGAAGGGTGATTTTATTTGGGTTTTCTTGGATAGGAGTCGCAAAGTGGGTGCTGAGTTGGGGGTGGGAGAGAAGGCTAATAGTAGGAGGGAGTGGGCGAGGATAGGAGTAGATGATTTGATGTTGGTACGGGGAACAATAATTATTCCTCATGTAAGTCTGCCTTCTATTTGAAACTTCCTGGAATTGGGGCATACTAATACGAGAAAACAGCACTATGATTTTTACTACTTCATCATAAATCACACCCTAGGACCCAACAACCGACTCCTTTTCGACTATTCCGCCGATCCCCCGTCTACCTCCAGCACTCCGAAGGCCACCGAAGAAATCAACCTCGACAACTACAATCCTCTGTCCCTCCCATCCAAGAATAAAGGTCCCGCCGAGAAGAAGAATGAAGTGGACGAGAAGTCCCTAGAAGGCGCGAATGATGACCCTACGTACACGAAAGTGGTGGATCGGAGGTGGTATGAGCGGAACAAACATATCTTCCCTGCGAGTGTGTGGCAGGAGTTTGATCCGGAGAAGGATTACCAGTCGGAGGTTAAGAGGGATGCTGGTGGGAATGCGTTCTTCTTTTCGTAGAGAAGGAGTGCGGTGATGACCTACAGAATGCGATCCCCAGGATTTAAAGATGGTAGCAGAGCTTTTGTTTACTCTTACCATTTGCCATTGTATTCTTGATGGGTGGCTTAAAAGGTTCTAGGGGGTAGAGTCAGTTTAGATACCCAAAAATAAAACCAAAACCTCCACAAGGTCCTCAGAAGAACTCACCTCTTCCATCTCAACATCTAAATCTCCTAACCCTCATCCCCATCACCCCATAGCCCACCACGCCCCCACAACTCCCCAAATAACCAACCAACCCGGCCAAAAAACCAGCAGAATAACCGGATTCCCCCCTCCCAGAATAAAAACCATAAACTCAAAGAAGAACTTATTCCTCAATGGCTCCAGTCCCCTCCATGCCCTACGCAAACCCTTCAACCCAGTACACAACGCCAATCTGGAGGCATAAAAAGTTTGAACAGCGAGTATCTGTGTCACGTATAGGGATTGTTGAAGGAGTAGTTGTGAGATGAACCAGGTGCGTAGCAGGAGGAAGAGTGTTGTGGTGGAGAGGAGTTGTTGTGTTATTTGGAAGAGACGTAAAGAGTGGGAGAGTGCTGGGCCTAGGATTAGATTTATGTTTATTGTTTGGGTACCCGTTGTTAGGATTTGTTGGTGCTGTCTGTGATGAGATACGACTTGTTGGTTTTCGTGGACCCCCATTTCGTACATTTCCCCCCTTTTTCCTTTCCCCCCGTTTTCCTTTCTTTCTGTTTTTGTTGCGATGCGGTTTTTGGACTGGACTTGAAGATCTGGGCAAGTCTTTGGAAAATTGGGTCTTTTTATTTATTTATGGGATTTCGAATTTCGAGGGAATTTCGAAGGGTTTCTCCCTGGTGGGGCGAAAGTCTCGGTCTTGGCTAGATGAAGCAGAACGGACCGAGAGAGAGGTTTGAACGAGTCTTGTATTTTTCTATTTTGGTGTCGAATTTTTGGAATAGAAAGAAATAGTGTAGACTTTTGATTTCCTTACTGGAGGAAAGAGGGGAAAGGAAGTCAAGAATGAGCGATATACTTGTATTTGACAACGGACTAAGTGATAGCCGCTTAGTGGGGGGGGTACTTCATTCCACATTCCAATTCAGCCCCGCCACGTTCTAAAGCGAGACTAACTTCTGAGAACGTGCAGCGAACAATGACTTGCTACGACGGTTCTGTATGTTCAATTAAGGCTCCTACCCGCCGCTAGCATCTATAATCGAAACCAGTAGGACAAGGTCAATTGTCCTACAGTGCTATGGGGATCTTGGCACTTGTTAACATCAACAGCCACCACTAAAAATCACCGGGAGACGCAGGTGACTAAGAAAAGAAAAAGAGATGCAGTGTGTAGTTCATTTGTTACATTAATTCGCACAAAGTACTACTGAATCTATGCAGCTTACCGTTCTCAATTGAAAAGAAACGAATCGTGTGAAGTCTAAAGTTGATGAGCGATGTTGAACAGACGTCGTGGGATAGTGGGATGAATACATTGGTCGAATCGCTTAGCGCGGGTCGCGGGGTACCTTTTGCTGGAATTCTTGATGTCAGGAGGGGCCTTCCTACAGAACATTACGAGAGGGTTCAAGGGGCAATTCAGGCAAGAGTGGGAGATGTTCGGGATAGACATTGACGAGTTGAATAACGTGGAGAGGGCCATGTGAAAGGCTTGCGGATTCTTCAGCGTTGCAGATGTGAAAGTTCTCAAAGTCAAAGAACGGTGGCGCTCTCCTTACCGGGGCCATAGCTGTAATGTATTGTGAACAGAAAGACGACCTCTTTTGACTCTTACTAAGAGGATAGCTCCGATGAGAGGGACCGGCGCAGGGAACGAGATCACAAGACCTTGCATAACAACGAAGGCGATGTTGAATGGATTTGATTGAAGTTCTGCTTTCAGGCTTCTGCAATCCGAGTTGGGTCAGACGATGTTATAGGTATTCGGGTTGAGATGGAGGTGGTGTTGAATGGAATTGGAGTTTGCCAAAGTCATAGAACCACCAAAGCTGTGCTTTGCCAGACTGGAGATTTACGATGTATCAGATTCTCTCTATCCATCGATGAGATTGTGTACATTTGGCTCACTTCCCGGTGGTAGGACAAGCTGGATACGTTACTGCCAGGATCAACCACAACCACCCTTGCTGGCAACTAACAGTCGTGAATTTGAGTCGAGATCGTATTCTGTATCTGCATGGCCTCTCGACTCCGCGCAACGTGGAGGATGCAAATGCCTACTACACGTCAAACCACAATCGCTTTGCCGGTCATATACCAGAGGGGCCGAGTGAAATCTTCGAGAACAGCGAGTATGAAAGAGGTTCCTCAATAGCGAAAAACCTTCACCTCCGGGGCAATCTTCCTTCGCCTCCGAACTCCCACCTGGGTCATACAACGCCGCCATTCACAACTGCCTAGCTGTTCTTCGCGTTTGTCGATAGGCGGGGGTTTGTAGGGCACATGCGGATAAATGAACACCGTGTCTTTGGTCATTGTCTCTTTCCAGTTCTCAGTTCGTCTCATGATGATCCCCCCCCTCCATTGAAATTCATGCTATATCCACCTGTTTTCTCATCCTTTACCATCTGGAAATTATCCGTGCTCAGTCCGAAATTACTGAGAATGCTATTGCCAAACCCCTTCAGTTTCCCCAGCATCTCCGCCATCTCCGTCTCTTGTGCGGCCTTTGTCCTCGGTGGAAGCTGGGCAAGTTGCTGTCGTACAATTTTTCTATCCGCTGCGGAAAGATTTGTCATCTTTTCTAGCATCTTGTAATCCTCTTCAGCACCTTGTAAGTTCCCCCATCCACCTTGCTCGGATCTAGCTTTGGCACGTCTCATCAGAGCTTTCGCTCTTATCCTGTCGATATCCGCTTCTCTTTGTCCTTTGGGGCTCGTATCCTCGGCCTTCGTTGCGCCCTCGCTGACAATCTCCTCATCTGCTTCCTCTTCGTCTTGTTTCTTATCTCCCTCCAACTCTTTCCCCTCTAGCTTGTCAAGACAGTCAATCGCTGCCGTAGCAGCCTTGACAGCTTCTTTCCAATCTTCTAACTTGAGATAGCATGCCGAGACATTGCTTTTCAGGACAGCAATTTCGTAGTGGAGGTAGTTTGGACATGTTGCTAATGCTTTATCGTATGCCTCTATAGCTTCTCTGAATTCGGACTTCCCAAATAGTGCATTCGCAGAGGACTTTTGAGAGTTTGATTCGGCGAGTAGTGACTACACTTTTGATGAGCTTTTTGTAATGTTGCAGAGGTAGAGTTTGTGAGCTTGGTAGGATGATTCAGGATACAGAACTTGCGAGTCTTGACCAGGAGGCAACGAGGGACGGTCAGGGATTGTTGACATGTGCAAGGCGGGTTGAGGATACAAGCTTTTTAATAAAGGGACAGATGAGAGGTAGAATGAGACGCACGTACAGCTTCTTCTTCGGGTGAGAACTTCACTTCTTCCTCGGGTTCCTCCGTCGCTTTCGTAGATGTTTCTTGGGGCTTGCGCTCGAAGCGCTCGGTTCGTGTTGCCATCTTGGAGGATAAGATGGAGGAGAGCTTGAGGTTCGGCGACAAGGAAGCTTTCTGGGAGAGTCGGTCAAGCGTCCGCATTTGCCGCTTCAATGCCCCTCCATCTCCAACTTCCCCGCAAATTGCGAACCCGATTCGGCAATGTTCAGTTTGGAATACTGAACCGCTCAATTACTAAGGCATTACCACTGCTCTTAATCGTTTGTGGTGAAGATCCACTCTGCAATGCCCGTTTGTCAATAGGAAATCAAATCATGCAGCTATCAGTCCCTTGGCTTAATGGTGTTCTAGTCCTGCTTCTTGTATTACAGTCATCACTGTCCTACAACAATACCATATCTGTCATATGGAAACTTCTCTAGCGTAGTCAAATGTTGCGACCACCCATCACCCACCACACCAACTACTCCATCCTCAACTTCGCTACCACCTTCGCCAGTCATGCCGGCAAGAACCTCCTCTTCCCTACCCTTAAACTCATTGAACAGCTCTGGATGCGGACACCATATTACCCTCATTCCAGCTCTTCTTCCCGCCTCAACGCCTGGTACACTATCCTCAAAGACCAAGCACTCTTCAGCAGTGATCTCCTTCTCTCCAGGCTCAAGACTATCATTTATCGTCTTTAATGCCAACAGATAAATATCCGGCGCAGGTTTTCCCCTTTCCTTCCCAATCCTGGTATCGTCTCCCAGCACCCTCCTTCCAGGCTCAAAGACCTCAAAAAGATCCTCCAAATGTCCGGTCTTCAGCTTAAAATTTTCAACATGACTACTCGTCGCCAGCGCAATTTGAACTTTCCCCGCACCCCCCTGTGGCTTCGCACTTTTCAAATCAAGCAACAGCCTCTCAACACCTGGTAATGGTTTGCATGTAGGAAAATGTTCCATCTGCAGTTCTTTGACTTCGTTCAAGTATTCTTCGCGGGAGATTGGTAGTTGAGCCCATGCTTCGAAGATTGCGCCTGCCTGGGGACCGGGTCTGCCTTGGAGTTGCGCTTTTACGGACCAGGGGAGTGGAGGTTTGTTGTATCTTGCTAGCATTAGGTTTGTGCAGATTGTGTATTTGTCTTCGGAATCGAGGATAAGACCGTCCATGTCGAAGAGACATGCGCGGATGGGTGGGAACCTGGTGATTGTTAGCCGCCTGGATTCCGTGAACTGAGCTGATAAAAATTTGCTTACTCTGTCTTCGGGGCCATCTTCGTTCTCGAGTGAGTGAGGTTGCTTGGTGCGAAGTCTGTCTAGGAGGTGGTACGGAGAAGAGGTGCAGACCAGCCCAGCCTTTCCCAAGGCGGACTGATGATTTGTAGCCTTGCCCCACATGTGGAGTGGTCGAAAGTTAAGCGAGCCCCTGAAAAAAGGCGAGTTCCGATGGTGATCAGCAAAGACAATGGCAATTAAATGAAGACCTGAATATAATTGTTTCGACAAAGAAAGAAGAGAAAGAGACCATGAATTTATCCCTAACTTTATTGGAGATTGCCCAGGTGTAGCTCAGTGACTTAAATAAAGCTCTACAGCTTCTCTTATCGATAAAACCTTCTGGACATGAGCTCCTGGTGAACGTCTCATGCTAATGATAATGATACCAGTATTGGACAAGCACACACTCTCAAGGAGCTGCTGCACAAAGTCCCACTTCTATGAGATTTACCTAGTTTAATTTACCTAACCCAAATATGCGGCCCTAGAAATGGGAAATCCTTGCAACCTTTTCTTTTTCTCTGGGCGATCAAGATGGTTTGAGTCACCCAAATCTGAGCGACTGACTTGTCGTGGGTTACCCAAATCAAGTCAGTTACCCGAAATCTGAGCGACTGACTTGCTGTGAGTTGCCCAAATCTGGGCGACTGACTTGTTTTGAGTTACCTAAAATCTGAGCGACTAACTTGTTGTGAGCTACCTAAAACAACTCAGTCGCCTATATTGAGCGACTGACTTGCTTTGAGTCGCCCAAAACAACTTGGCGACTCAAAAATACTAGTCAATAGCAGCATACAGTTCAAAACAATAGCACAAAAGCACGCAAAATCACATCAAAAAATACTCAAATATTCATAATCAAGGGCTGGATTTCGTATGCTATCAACCCATATCTCCCACCTAGGAGATTCATAACCAAGGAAAAGAATTCTGCGCGCCCAAGAATTCAGATGTAGGTACATAAAGCAAGGGGTATCATCCAAAGCAGAAAACGCCACCAATGCAAAGCCAATTGCGTCCAAAAGAACCAGACTCCAAGACAAAAAAAGCCAACGCCAGCCAAAGTACATAAGCATTTTTGAAGAGAAGAAAGGAAACTGCCGATGTTAAATGAGGTACTGATGCAACAATCTTCACCTGTTCGGAGAGTAGCGAAGATGTATGAATGCAAGCAGAAACCGAATAATAAGATCAATGCATTCCAGTTGGTAGATGATCGTAAATGTCAGGGTCGAACTGACAAATCTACCAAACATGAAGGATTATGCAGGATTGAAAAACATTCCGAAGAAGACAATCGCTGCAAATGCAAAGAACTGAATAAAGAGACCAAAGAGTTTTCGTTGGTTGACGAGCAAGAGTGTCAGAACTAGGCTGACCACGCTACCAAACGTCAAGACGTGAGAAGAGGTCTGAATGATGCGAAGCACTGCGAATGCAAAAACCCGAATAATGAGACCAATTTGTTCTCCGTTGGTTGTTGAGAGTAAGTGTCAGGATCGAACTGACAAAACAGCCACACGTGAGAGAGAACTGGTCGATATGGTGATAGGTGATAAGTGACGACAATACGGAGACAAAACAAGTAATCAAGACATGCTTCGCGAAAAGAGCAAATGCCAGGATCGAACTGACAGGACCACTTGGAATTATGCATTGAGCAAGCATCCAGAAAAGTACATAGTGCTGTGGAAGCAAAGCGAGAGCAAATAACAAGAAATTGAATTACGAGAATGATTCTTTGAGGTGAGCAACCCTGCCATAATCGAACTGACATGATCATCATAGATGATAGGTCAAGGGTTTAGTTAAAGCGAGCAGTTAGCTCGTTGTTGGGGCCAAGTTCGTGGTATGGGATAGACATAGTGAAGTGAGGCGGAACCTCGACACCAAGGTTTCCCAAGGCCACATCGTTCAAATGAATATTTTTCCAGATGAATTGTGTAGACCACGCGTCCGCCATACTCATGTCCTTACTCGCAGAATGCAAACGTCCTCTACTAGTACTTCCATCCTCTAGGATGTCACCACGGGCGATGGCAAGGTCTCGCAATTCCGGAATAAATTCACTAATGTGAGTGAAGCCGCCATCCGGTTGTGGAGACAGAGAAGCAATGAAATGAGGAGCATTTCGGGTTGGTACCCAAGAATCATTCGTATACGATTGGTCGTATGCCCGAGCATACGCGCGTAGGTGCCATAATTGAAGGCGGCCGGCCAAGTATTCGGGAACCTCGAGAATGCGGCAAATCTGTGTCTTGAATTGAATTTCCCGCTCTGGGTAGAGCCCATCTGGATCACCACCATCGTCTCCTGCAACATTCATTTGTTGCATATTCTCTTCCGGGAGCTCATTTGCGTATTCCTGGTTCTCTGGATACTTTGTAGGCGAGGAAAAGGTAAATTTCTGTAGCTGAAGAGCCGGGTAATCATAATCCGTCACACCATAATTGGGAGATTGCTCTGCAACTGTGCTTTGATTAACAGCGATTTTACGGGAAGACTTGGCGGTAGCCTTGGAACCCGATCTCTTCTTCGTTGTAGATCTGCCCTTTGACAAACGCGTAGGAGTGTACATATCATTCTCAGGAACAGCCTCAAGATCGTTGATGTCGTTGTCATCATTTTCATCCTTGATGGCGGCAGAAGAAGGCAGAGGAACGTTTGAAGAGGTTCTTCTTTGCCTGGTACTCTGTTGGCGGCGACTTGGGGTAGTCGCAGGCACTCCGATTTGGTCTGGGCTAGACTCCGCCTTCACCTCGGTCTTTCTCTTCTTCGCACTTCTAGTAGAATTCTTCTTGGCATCCGAAGGAGTTGAGCGTTTAGCAGGGCTACTGGCACTGTAGCCAAGGGCCTTCTTCTCCTCTAGAGACATATTCTTGAGGACATCTCGACCTTTGGAGTTCTCGATATCTCGCTTAGCATTAAGAATTGCGTTGTTATTCTTTGCCTAATAAGAGTTAAGAAGGTGCGAGAATGTGGGTGGTAGCTTAGATGTAGACCTACCTTAATCTCGCCACTTGGGTTGACTACAAGGCGTGAGACGTAACTTGTAGCAAGCAATTGCTTGCAAGCTGCCTTCGACCTCTGTATCAAGAGATTAGTGCTGAAAATACAACGCCAGAGGGAAGTCTTACCCGACAGACATCGATAATGCGCTGCATGCGATCATCAAAGGTTTTGAAAACTTCCTTTGATAGCTTGTCTTTCACTGCTATCTTTGGGTCGATGCCCAGATGTACATCTCTTGCAGCTTCCTACGATACTATGGTTAATACAACTACCAATTGATAGACGAGAAGTGCGTACAAGGATGGTCCAGGCCATAATCTCGATTTCCTCGTCGTGGTATTTATCTTCAAGGAAATGTCTCACAGCTTGTGCGGGTATCGTAGAATTGCCTTTCTTGACTTCTTTATCAACGACATCCGTAGTATCCTTAATACTGTCGAAGATGGTTTGCGCGTAGCGTTGCATCTCTGCATCTGTGCTAGGCACCTCTTTATTCTTCTCTGTGGCGAGGGCGGCGACGACAAGGTCATCGTGTCTTTCATGTCGTCTACGAACAAAGTCGTCATAGTTTCTAATCGTGTGTGTGTACGAACCCGTGGGAATAGGCTGTGATGGTCGAGGTGGAGGTCGAGCCGGTCCCTCGGGAGCCAAAAATGGGTTGGAGTCCTCGTTGCCTGACTCGTAGTTTTCCTATATCTCGAGTTAGTGCCATGCATAATACAATAACAATGTGAAAATGTCATGAAAGTCTCAAGATAACTTAGTCACCAAAAACAACTCAGTCGTCCAAAACAACTCAGTCGCCCAAAACAACTTAGTCGCTCAAAATTTAATTTAGGCGACTTAAAAATACACCCCAAGTAAAGTACAGAAGTGAAATTTTTTAAGAGCAGGATAAACTTTAGACATACCATGAAATCGCTGCGTTCATCTTGGCTACTGTTGCCGTCCATCTTTGCTCTAGGTCTAATCTAAAACCCAAAGTTAGTTACAAATTCCAAGAAGGGACCTTTACGTGCAAGTGTTTCGTAAGACGATGAACAGTTTTGAAATGTCGAAGTAACAACATGAAGTTGATCGAGCTTGCCGAGAATAGGGAGCAAGAACGTGAAAACGTTTAAGCCTGCCGAGAATGCCGAGAATAGAAAACGAGAACTTGAAGATAGTTGGAAGCGGGGGTAGGATGTACCTAGGCTTAGGTGCTATAGTAAAAAATCATGTTAGTTAGAAGTTCTAAAAAATATCTGTGGTTGTGGATGTGGATGTGTTTTACGAGACAATAAGTATGTCGGCAAGAACGAAACAACGATAGGAAGTGTGCTGAGGAAGCCCAGAACGAGAGCGTGAAAACGTTTGACGGTGCGAAGATGTTCGACAGCATGAAGATGTTTATAGACATACCTTGCGGTCTGCAACTATCTCAAAAAGATGTGTTAGTGGGGATTTAGCTCGCGTAGGGAAGCAAAAGGAAATCCTAGAATAAAGACAAAGGAGTAAGCAGTTGATCACAAGTGTTGATGCTGCAGAGGTATAGCACCAAAGGGGTTCTGGAAAGGTACGTCGGAACAAGACTGTGAATAGGTTGTGGCTGAATGGAAGAGGCCGAATGAATGGGAAATGCCGATCATGAGATACTCGGCAACAAGCCGAAGCTCGACAATGGCTGAGCGAACGACAAAAAAGGGTTGCGCAGGATAAGCGACCACACAAGCCTTTGCCGACAATGAACACCCACCGGGGGAAAAGTTCATATAAAGAGCCTTGCCGAAGATGCCGAAGATGGAATCGTGAGAACGTACCTGTCTGCAAAATCTTGTTAGCCAGTTTCCATCTTGCTTGAGATTGGTAACACAGGAAAGGTTGTTATGAATAGCACGGCCTTGCCGAAAATGCGAAACATGCGAGAACGCGAGAACGTTCGCGCCAACAAATTCCATGAGTAACTGAACTCCCTTTGTGCTTTAGGTTGGCAAAGGAGAAGTTGGTGTGAAGAACCAGTCCTGCCCTGCAGAGGATGCGAAAGATGTGAGGACGCACTTGATGGCAAATTGGCCCAACGACTAAGTCCCTTTGTATCTCTGAAGGACATGAAGGAAGTTGGTGTGAGGGGGGAAGTTGGTGCGAAGAGGGGAGTTGGTGTGAAGGGGAAGGAGGAAGTTGGTGTGCAGAGGGGAGTTGTTGTGAAGAGCCAGCCTTGCGGTGCCGAAGATGCGAAAGATGTGAGAACGCGAGAACGTACCTGATGGCAAAGCACTACAAGCAATCGAGTCCCTTTGTATTCCTAAGCGGCAACCGGGAAGTTGCGTGAAGGCGCAGCCTTGCGGTGCCGAAGATACAAAAGATGCGAAAGATGCGAAAACGTGAAGACGTACCTATATGCGGCGCGCTGTTAGTAGGTAGGCTCCCTTATTACTTTGAAAGACCAAGAGAGAAGTTGTTGATGAGGAGCCTTGCCGAAGATGCGGGGATATGAAAACGTACCTGTCTAGAGGTTGTATCGATGAGCTCTTTGGTGTCTGGCAAAGACTCAAGGTCTAGTCTTGAGAGTAAGTCGAAGATCCTTCTGGAGATGTTGCAAGAGCTTGAGAATCCAATGGCTTTGTGTGTAGCGAATGGGGATACAAGAAAGATTGCAGGAGTATCTTTTGAAAGTCAGCGTTGGTGTGCGCAAGGAAGGAAGAAAGGAGAGTTTGAACTGGAAAGGAGGAGGATTATATAGGCAGGCGGTTGACTAGCAACGTTTGAATTGGCCAATCAAAAGGCGCGCTCAACCGACGAGGAGGCACTAGCGCGAAAACTCGACGACGACGACGATAACGGATGACCTCGACGTTTACAATTGAGAAGCTTATCAATTGAAGCAAAGCCTTCAATGGTAATTAAAAGAAAGACACTTACACATCTTTAACTACGGGCCTTGAAAAGAGTCAGTAACTGCCTATCAGCATTGAACAATAAGTGAAGCTTGGTGGTTTGACATGACTTGAGAGCATGGCCAGCAGATATTGGGCAACGCTCGCTACAACGACAAGTCAACGGATGCGAGACTGCGCAACAGCAGCCTCCTCTCAACTTCTGTTCTCGAACCATCTCGCAACTTAATACCACATAGCACAGTGTTGTGCTATGAGAGGAGTAGCCATACCGGTCCGTACAGATCTGTCAATCTTTCCAACTAGAAAGCATTGATATGACGAACTAACAACTGCTACAAAAAAAGGACGCCCATGCATTACAGCCATCTCCGATTACACAAGATTCGAGCAACGCTCAAACTCGACGATGCTAGACAACGAGGCCACTGGCAACGAGAACCTATACGACAACCCGACGTGGACTTCCTGTTTGAAGAAGGCTCTGAAGTGGGTGTTGGGCTTGCATTTGAAAACAAGAGGACATAAAGAACGCCAAGGACATACCTCCTAGAGTGCCGCAACCGCAGCGATCGACGCCAGAAGATGCTCTATTAAAGAATCGTTTCGAAAAACAAAATTGCCTGCCGAGTTAAGTCCAAGTTAGCATGAGTGCCTGTAGGATATCGGTAGCTAGTGGTCTAGGAGGATTCGAAGTCCGTCCGATCTTGGGACTTTGCAGACGGCACTGCGCAGTAAACAGAGGCTCAAATAGCTTCCTCAGTCGGATTCACATGGTGCTGTCAAGAGAAAGGCACCACTACTCCTCTGGCTTCCGGCCAGCAGAAGCACACATCTTCCAGCGTTTCCAATCCACAAGGTGGACTAGAAGCTAAGGACAGACATACTTAAAAAGCAGGCCGCAGCAGCGCCCACCACAAAATCCTGCCGGTGTTCCATCTTATTTTTAGTTTTATTGGTTTCGTTGGTTTACTTTTCCTTTGTTTTTTCTTTCTTTTTGTTTTGAAGTAAGTCGTCTGCAAATTCAAGTTAGCCAAGGTACAAGAATATTCAGGTCTGAGCTAGCAATGTCTTCGGTCAACATTGCCACTAGTGATCGATTCGAGTTGGACGTCTTGGTATATGGCCATGCAAAGTACAGCTATACACAGCGTTCCAAGGAAAGCTTGCAGTGCTGAGTAGACGGTGACACCTGAGTGGTAGCCATATTTCCACTGAACGTATTTAATAAAAGAACAATATTAGGAAGGGGAACACCAGATCATACTTGCATCAGGTAGCCATATATGCCTGTATGATGTTTCACGACATCGCAAACTTTGGCATGCATATTCGGGGAGAGATACGCAGAAGCCGATATTTTTGAAGTAAGGGGTGTCAACTTACAAGCTATCTGTGAGTATTGTCGGCAAGGTTTTGGCTTTGCAATAATAGAGTCAGCTATGCTTATTGGGAGTTCGGGGTTGATGTGAAAACCATACTAAGCCTGGCAAAAGTTGTTTTCTGTTTCTGTTCAAGCTGCTAGTGTCAGTACTTGGAGAACCGATGAAATGGGAAAGGTTAACCTCAGTTACCTCGAGGAGAATTTGGAAGTTCCACCAAGTAGTTTTAGGTCATTTCGGACCCCCTTCGTATCAAAAACACTACGGATTAGGAGTCACCGAGAAGCATCAGATCTTGAAAAAGAATTTGAAATAAGTTCATATACTATATACTATACCATATACGGACAACATATAGTCTGACTGCGACACAACAAGAACTTTCTGTCTGGTACTTCACTCTCCTTTGAGAAAGATTGCCAGCGTTACTAATTTATTTCTAAGCTACCAAGTCCTTTGGATATCCACCTGTACAAAAAATTAGCGGCGTGAATGGAAAAGGGATCTGGAAGGAAAGACAAGAGGAGAAGGAACGACTTACGACGCAAGATTCCCAGCGAGAGCAGCAACTCGAGCCACTTCTCAACATTCTACTACTATGAAAAGCTTCTTAAATCTACTTGTCTCTGTATACCCTGCAAGTCGAACGCATCCCCACTGGGCAAGTCTTTGGACAACAAGCTTCTCAAGCAGCCTGCTGAGGTCGAATATTCAGTCTACTTTTCAAACAAGTCAGCCAGACGTCTCCAGGTTAAATTGGGAGTCTCCTAAATCTGCAGGAATATAATGAATGGCAGCAAAGCAACCACTGACAGGCGACTGCTGATATGCCTCTTATAGAACGATACTCAAACAAGAAATGGCAGTGAAGTCATGAAAGCTGAACGAACGTACCTGAAGCTACTTGGGGGCAACACCAAGATGGTGGCTCTGCTCTGAACTTTCAAGAAAGAAATCCATGGCTGCTGGGTTATGACTTTGTGCTCTGAAAGGATGTGTGGTATTGTCCAAGCTTGATATCCCGAATTGTATTGTCAACAAGGAGGTGTAATTATTCGTGGAAGGCCCGAGTATCTGATGGTCGTGGACAGAATCCTGTCTTCTTCTTAGTATAGCGGCTTTGAATAAAGTGGTGATCAATGTCCGCTGCTGGCAGTAGGGTTGTCATCAATTGCTTTATTGCCACACATTTTGGCAGTCAATCTCAGAGACAAGAAAGCCTCGAGGATATATGAGTCTAAGGAGGGTATAGACGAGTAGTTGAAAACATCGACTTACCTGAGGTTGTGGAAGTCCAATTCTCCTCAAGGTTCCATCAAGGAATAACAAGGAGATCAGCCTTGGTACTGCCAAGTAACCTGTGGAATATCCAAGAAGGTTATCGGCCTTCGTAGAGATTTCCTGCATGGATGTGTTCCGTAGACTCTGGTGCGACTCCAACCAGAATATGCTGAAAAGAGTTAGGTAGAAGAGGGAGACCCTCTCCTCTGTCTTCGTTCTCACTGGTGGGCGAAGCACCGCCCTTCTTTGTAAGAACAGTGGCCTTCAAGCGACGTGCTTCACGCTGAGCGGTAGAGGCGACAAGACTAGAATCGAGGCCTCCGGATAACAGAACAACAGAGAGAAACCTAGATCTGTATGTAGGCGGCAATGTGCTGGAGGGCAGCATGGAACTTCTGCCATTAGGTCTCTTTCGGACAGCCATTTCAAATGTCTCTCTGATCAGCTTGAGGTCAGCTGGGGCTACTGGTACCTTGGTTGGCTCCCACCAAAGTGGTTGGTAGTAGCGCGTAGGAGTTTCAGTCTTTGAATCACAGATGTGACCAGGTGGGAAAGAAATTATCTTATCCCAGACCGAACGGCGCCAGTAGCACCACCTTCGGAGAAGTCAGTATCTCCTGTGGAGACTTTGGAAGATCGGTGATGAGGTTCGTCGAGATGAGAATCCACTTACTTGCTACATCAACTCATCATCTTTTTGAGTCCTCCTACGGCCGATATGGTGGTGGCGGGAGATGCTGGTATGGAGGCAATTCATCCTCCAGGGGCCTCTCTCGAGTACAAAGACCGCGCCCCAAGTGCTCTGGTGGAAGGTAGGCTGGTGGAGGCTGGTTTGGTAGGGGTGGATGTGGGAGGAGAGGGATATCGCGAGGAGCAGATCGAGGTAGAGAACGCCGCCTCCTCATTCCAAGAATTGACCCAACGACTAGGACCCCGGCAAACAGCAGGATGGAAACAAGTATAATACCCTTGAGCATGTAATAATCTTCTTCAGGGCTTGCCATTTTAGGTTGTGGTGGTTCTTTGCGTGGTTTGTGATGGTGTGGAAGAGATTGGGATCTGTCGTGGGGTGAAAATTCGAGGATGCTGCGACTCATCCGCCTCAAATGGCATAGCTCCGTCTTCACAGCATCGTGGGTTTCGACAGCCACTCACACGATTCAAAACTGGGGAGCTGTGAGTTCCCTAAGCCAGGAACTTTCTCTTAACGCTGGCTCTGGAAGGCTATTTCATGTCGAGACTTGGTAGATTACCGTTGGAGGGATACCGGAAATGTCCAAGACAGACCGACCACGACAGATAGTCTACGAGAAGTAGTAGACGACCGCTGGTACTGCTCTGTCTTGGCTTTATTTGGAGAGATATAAGCCTTGAAGCCATACGATAAAGCTGCAATGTAGCTATGGGAGTAACTGCGAGAACACGGATAAGTGTCCATAGTTCTTTGCCTACGACCGCTAGGCGCTTTTGCACTGCTGCCATGCAATTTGGTCTTCCTTATATCGAATATAAGGCGGATATAGGCGTGGAATGCCTAAAATGTTTACTAAGTGAAGCCTTTTTATTCTCTCCAAAGGAAGTCTTACATGGTGTCAAACATCCTTGGACTCCTTTGATATGATTAAAGCCCGACGAATGAGGATTATAACGTAGGCTAGATGTAGGGGCAAGTCTACAAATTTGTGACAAAGAAGTAGTTTGGTTTTTGTTGGACTAAGTAGATTACTTATAGCCGACTGAATGATATTTGAATTAGTGGTAGAGATTTTCTTTATATCTAAGAACGACCACAGTGTGAGGATTCACAGTTCCTCCGCAAATGGAAACCATCCTGTTGAAGTGAGGTAACATTTTGGACTTCTAAGGACCTATCGTTAAGTAATGGCTTTCTGTGAATAGATGTTACCATCTTTGTTGAAGACTGAAGTATGGTTTCTTTTTGAAGGAATGTAGATGTGAACACGTACCACTAGTAGTGAGCTAACCGAGCCCCTTTCTATTACATCAACAGCCCACCACGTGATCACGAAGCACCTTCCCAAATTGAAAAACAAAGTTAAAAGGCACGCTCTCCTCCCCTCTTCCCTCTTCCGGAATCCTTACATTTTCGTAGAGAGCTACAGTTCCACACATTTCTGCCTCTCCAGTGAACAACAATACGTGAAAGTTTCAGACCAACTAAAATGGGAGAATCAGGTATCAAACCCACCATGGAAAGCTCCTCGAACTTCGGGAGGTAAGCATGTTGGCATCTTGACAACGGATCTGCTGCATTCTTAGTACTATATTGACCAATGGTGCAGAAAGCTTGGTGTCACCATGGTTGATATCTTTGTTGGGCCATCAAACGAGCAGTTCCATGTACACAAAGATATCCTCTGCGCGAAAATTCCTTATTTTGAGAAGATGTTCAGAGGTGAATTCAAGGAAGCCAAGGATCGTGTCGCGACACTACCAGAGGATGACCCCGGAGCTTTCAGCTTGTTGCTTGAATGGCTCTACGGCGAGAAGTTTCTCGAATTCGACATTACCCAGATAAAGCGAGATTCTGGACCCATGATTGACCGCATCGAGCTTTATGGCCTTTCGGAGAAACTCGTTATGCCAAATCTTATGGATTATACGGCCACTTCCATTCTCTCAGGCTATGAACGACATCAAGGATTTCCAAGCATGGAAACGATCTCCGCAATGTACGAGTGCACCACTGATAGAGCCCCAATGCGATTCTACATGGCGAAGCAACTCCACCGGATCATGTTGACAAAAGAAGACTCGGTTGATTCCCCTTATTCTACACAAAATGTTATCCAAACAATGCTAGCGAACGAGGATTTGACCCAAGATCTCATGAAACTAATGCGTGGTCTTCAAACTACTCCTTCAGACCCAACAAAACTGCCGAAGTGCACCTTCCACATTCATTCCAAAGAGCACGACTGCAATTTCAAGGCGAGTATTCAGGAGTAAGAATCAGACGAATATACTGGTTATTGGTGGTTGAGGATTCTGGCATGTCTACCTCTGAGATAGTATGGAGAGGCTTACGGCTACAGTTCAGCAAAGTGGCTAAAGGAGTGTGGTCTGGGTATGTCGAAAGGCGGTGCCATTTTGATAGCTGAGCTTCTTTTTTGCTACGGACTAAGAGTCTCAATGAATATACAGCTCATCCTCTGTCTTTATTGGCCAATTAATCCAATTGGACCCAACAAGTCTTTTGTCTCACATAAAAGCCTTTGCTCCTGCATTGCCAAGACGGATTCTGTTCACACAATGAAATATGCAAACGTATTTAGCCAAGAGCCATAGGGATACTTTTGGTATTTATCATAAAAAGTCATGGACAACTTCCTTTATGGCCAACATCTTAAGGGGTCTTATAGGTCCTGGCTTTTGTCCATTCTCTGCCAACAATTACAAACAAAGAAGTTATTTGGAGCCAAATTAATATGGATTCTGTTTTGTAGAATGCAAACACTACCATGTGACCAAATATACAGCTTGCTCTATCCGTGTGGTTTGTTCTATCCATGCAGTTTGCTCTGTCTATTCAATTTGCTCTGTTCATGTAGTTTGCTCTATCTGTACAACTCTGTTTGCATAGCTCTACTCTATCTGTATAGCTTGATCTATATATCCAGTTCTACTCTGCCGATATAAGTTAGCTTAATTCCACCCTAATAGCTTTGCAGAACCTCCAGAGGATGAGCTGTAGGAGTGGTCAAAATGCGAGTAAGAAGGACCGGACTTTGTGCTCAACTAAAGCTCGTAATCTACTTGATTTGAAACTTTAGATATTTGAGTAACTGACTTAGGTAAAATAACTCACTTGGCTCCCGCATTTGATTTAAAGCTTTTGATAAGATATGGTCTGTCTACAGAACACAATGCTATTATTTTATATTTCAGCTTATCGTTTGACATTGCACATAATATAATGTCTCTAGTAAGCGAGCTCCTTTCTAGGGATGTCAACTCACGTGCCTATCGACATGACTGGCCTACCCACCCAATCCTTTCATTCCCCTGACAGCATTTCGATACGCTTATGATAACCTCAATTTCCACTGGTGAGAAAGAGGTGGTTATTCGCGCACTATTTCGGGCATGTCTAGCGTCATTTCCAAGCTTTAAAACCAAGGACTAGTTACCTTCCTTTTCTACTGGAGTCGCACTCTACTAGTGCAGCCATTCTAAAATGTGCTCATATTCCAAGAGATCCTCACATATCGGCCACCAACTCGGCACTGCTATGGTGGATATATTTGTTGAACCATTGAAGGTGCATTTCTACGTTCACAAGAAGCTATTGTGTGCTAATGTTCCAATGTTTGAGGTCAGTCTACACAAGTTACTGCAATCAAGGATCGTTAAACACTAAGTTTTTGAACAGAGCGGTTTTCAAGAGACAATCGAGCATTCCGCAAGCCTCCCAGAAGACGACGTCGGTGTTTTCGTGTTATTTCTCGAGTGGTTATATGGCGGCGGAAAATTTGTTGATTTTGACGATACCCTCGATTTCGAGGATAACACAGAAACATTCGTAAACGGCCCTCTTATGGATCGCATTCATCTGTACGGCTTCACGAAGAAGATTGTGTTGCACTCGCTCATGGACTACACTGCCACTTCGATTATGTGCGGATTTTAACGCATGGGCCCTCCAGACTCCCCCGAAATCGTTCTGCTGTATCAATACACGTCGAGTAATGCTCCACTTAGAGCATTCATGGCTCATCATGTCCATCTCAAGGTCCACGAACCAGAAGATGCCTTGATGACTGAGGATAATTCCACCAGAAATATCCGCCAAAGAATGCTTGAGAACGAAGACTTGATGCATGACGTAATGCGATTGATTCGCGGTTACTCGGAACCCGTGGATTTAAGATCGTTGCTAAAATTTACTTTTCATATTCATGCTAAGGATGAGGGTTGCCTTTTAAGGGAGATTACGGTGTAAAGAGAATGTTGAATGGAATGTGTGGAACTAGTGTGTGGAAATGGGCCTACTTGTAGTAGCTGGGTAGAGAATAACGATTATATGACTATTCCTATTTAATTCAATACACCCATGAAGAGGCATGTGAGATGTCTCGATCCACGCTGTAGCATCTAATTCGAGTAGCTGACTTGATTTAAGGAACTGAGATGATTTAGGTAACTCACTGGTACACTTAAACTTGAAATAGTATAACTTGCTATACTATTACATGAATAGACATTTAAGCCTGACTAAAGCTTGTGACTTTATGTGACGTGACTTGAGTGACTTGAATGCCTACGGCTCTACGCAGGACTTAATAATAGCAAATACAAGTACGACCAAATTGCGCTCAATTTAGGGATTCTTGTTGACTTCAAAGACCGACTATTTCTCTCGGCGTCAGGGACTCTTGGTTTGATTTCACGGAGGACACTTCCTCGTTGAAATCAGGGACTTTCTACTCTAATAAAGTCGGTGTGTGGAAATTGCTTTCTTCGCGTTTAGATCACTGCAATCAACTTGATTACTTAGTCACGGGTTTAATTTTGGCAGACGATGAACTTTCATTATCATTACCACTGAAAGTGTTCGTCAGATATTTGTGGTTATATGATCTGACCTTTGGCAGAAAAAAAGCCACGCCTTTGGCCAAATTTTGCCCCGAGCCGGACTCCAGACTCCTATCTCTCAATATGCCAGCCGTATCATGCCACTGGGACTTTTTACCAATTCCGCCCTCTACCACGACCTCGTCCAAAGCCTCCACCTCCTCGGTTCTGATTCATGCCTTGATCAAAACCATAGCCACCCATCTGCTGGCCTTGACCTTGACCAAAGCCTTGACCCCCAAATCCTTGACCTTGGTTGCCTCCCTGTGCGCCACCTGCCCCTGCGCCGCCTTGAGCACCCTGCATACCAGCGAACATCGTCGCCGGATCCATTTGACTGGGATCCATACCTGACGCCATCATCTGCTGCATCATAGCCTGCATCTCCGGCGGCATTCCTTCCATACCAGGCATAGCTCCACCAGCACCAGCTGCCATGCCAGGCATTCCAGGCATACCACCCATGGCCATCATCATGTTCATGTCCTCAAACATCTTCTTGTTATTCTGCGCGATCTTGTCCTGGTTGTATTCGGACCGTAACGTCTCTTGTTTGCTAGCATACAGCGCCCATGTGAACTCATCAAAACCGTAGTTGAAGTACTCAGTGATATCTGTACCAGGTCTCCGCCATGGCTTCTCGTTTTCACTCAAATCCTCATCGATATTGACTTGCGTGATTGGCTTTCCAGCAGGCTCGTATACGGGCTTCGCATTGACGTCGATTTTCGAAGTTGCAAGCCCAGGCAGATCCGCCCCCGATACCTTCGGTGCCTTTGATGGTACCTCTTTCTTTACCGCAGGCAACTTGGCCGTCACATCGCTCGCTGAAGTTCTTGAGGGTATATTCCGGATTTCGTTGTATTTGGGTTGACTGGCATTGTATCAGTTTTAATTCTCAAAAACCAAAGCCTGAGGACTTACGATGGCGGGGGAGCTTTGGTACCGTCTGGCCTTTCAGTAATGATATCTATGTCCTACAAGCATGTCAGCAAAATTACTACGCCTTGCTTTCAGTTTCTCATCATACTGAATCACTTCCATCCTCCTCCATATTATCATCCTCCTCCTCTCCCTCTTCTAGGTCGCCATCGTCTTCTACGTTCTCCTCCGCCTTTGTCTCTTCGACTACGGGCTTTTGTTCCTCTGAAGTGGTCGCGGGCTCATCATAAAAATCGTCGTCTTCGTCAACGTCCATTTTGATTTGGTTGGGGTTGTGATTGGGGAGCGTGAAGATGTTGTCGTTTGCGCCGCAACGTTGATTCGAGGTTGTTTGCGACAGGGGTAGCTTACTCGTACACGCTAAAAACAATTAGGCGCGTCTGGGGACCGCAATCTTCAAATTCAGTCCTGTAGCTATCCAGCAAACATTCCACCCAAACTTGACAATAGCGTTTGTCGGTGATGGCATTGGCGAGGTCTGCAAGCGGTCCCGGAGGTTTGAGCATTAATACAAACTCCGCCAACTCTCTGTTGTGAGTATTCCTTCCAACAAAGCCTCTTCGAGAACAGGCGCATCACAATGGCTTCACTGGCGAAGTTTGGCAACATATTTGCAGGTGCTAACATTGTGGGACACAGTGGATCAAGTACGGCTACCACGCCTGCAGCAGGAATGTTTGGAAGCGCGCAACCTGCTACTGGCGGCGGCCTTTTTGGCAATGCGGCGAAGACATCAGCTCCAGCAGCTGGAGGCCTGTTTGGGTCAACAGCACCTGCAACGGGAGGATTATTTGGCTCTACGCCAGCGACGTCACAACCACAGACCGGGGGGCTGTTTGGATCAACTGCAACTTCGCAACCACAAACAGGAGGACTGTTTGGATCAACAATGCCTGCGACAGGAGGACTCTTTGGCTCTACGCCAGCAACCTCACAACCACAGACTGGAGGGCTATTCGGGTCGACTGCGACATCTCAACCACAGACTGGAGGCTTGTTTGGCTCGACTACAACAAACCAACCACAGCAAACAAGCTCATTATTTGGCGCACAGCCAGCGCAAAATTCCAACACGGCGACCGGTGGGGGACTCTTTGGAAATACGCAGAATCAAAACAAGCCTGCAACTTCCACCTTATTGTAAGTAGCTCTTACAGCTTTCCTCAACAAATCTAACAAAATGCAGCGGAAACCTGGGAGGCGCACAGAATCAACAGACTCAACAACCCCAACAGCAACAGTCCACTTTGTTCGGCGGCCTTGGCCAAAGCCAGCAGCAGCAGCAACCAAGTAATATGTTTAGCAATACTCTCCCATCCCTAGGTCAAACAAATCGCAATCAAACAGTTCCTGGAGTACGAATTGATATGTCCAATATCCGTAGCACCACGCGTTTCAATGATCTTCATGAGAGTCTCCAAAAAGATATTGAAAATATGGACAACATTATACAAGCACAAATACAGTTGAAGAACGAATGTGATGCCATTATGCCTGCCCATGGTCAGCAACTGGCTGCGGTTGTCCCCAGCGTTGAATACGTGCAACGGAAATCTGCTGGTGTGGATGACGCCTTGGAAATAGACGCACAAGCCATTGCGCAAGTTCGGAACCTGGTAAAGACTGACGCTGAGGCCGCAAAGCTCAGCTTCCGGGTCATTGATAATTTGAAACTCCCACCGCAGTACCATAACAATGGGATCTGGTCAGGGAAACAGACGAACGCCGATTCAAGGGCCACAAACAATGATGAAGAGGCGCAAGATCTCGTGGGATTCTTCTCTAAGACTGCCGATGAACTATCCGCTACTCTCGAGAGGTACCAGAAAAACATCACCGAGATTGAGCTGCATCTTCGTGGAGTAGAGGCAACCAGTGGCCAGCAACTTAGTGCCATGATCGCGAGGCGGAATGGTTCATCTTCTGGACAGGAGAACCCGATTCAGGAATTAGCGGAAACATTAACAGCTTTCGAGCAGAGTATCTTGGGTGTAGCAGGAAAGGTTGGAGAGACGAGGGAGGGTGTTCAGAAGTTGCAGTTAGGGGATTTCCTCACAGGATCAGGAAATGTGAAGACAAACGGAAAGAGAGGTGGTGTTTATTGATTGCGTTGATGACGACTGGATATGTATAAAATGGCGTTAGGTGTTCGTGGCTGCATAAATAGGGAGCTCTATGCCACTTGGACACTGGGATGCATGATGGACAGGTATAGTAAATAGATACCGAGAATTGTCTGAATTCGATTGTTATTGATAATACCTGAATCAGCTAAGCATCCCCCAATTCTTGTAGCACATGTGACAATTGACAGCAAATCCAGCTCCTATCTAAATCCTTCTAAATCATGCTCATAATGTAAGTGGACGCTTTCCCCCAGCACTTCCAAAATTGCAGCTAATTTGGCAAATAGATATCTTCCTTCAAGGTACCCACAGATAGCATTCCACCATAGCTCATTCCCACGTCCCGTCAATAACAGCACTAACCCTCTCCAAAACCCTCCGTCCACCACAAACCGCCTGAAATCGGCTAACCCTTTGCTGTCTCCCCATCTCCACAAAAGCAGTCAAGCCAAACATGCCCATCTTACTAGGACTCTTATCATCAACACCATCCGGCGGCTTCAAAGCACACAAAATTGCTTGCGCAGCAAAGGAGTTCAAACCAGCTCTCCGCATAAACAGTTCCCAATGCGTTTCTTCTTCCAAGAGATAACTTTCTAGAGGATCGGGAGTGCTGTTTTTGATTATGATTGAGGTGAGCCATTTTGCGAGAGCGTTTGAGGTACCGGGGATGTAATTGACTGTTATTTGACAGGGGAGCCCGCTTGTGAACCCTATGAAGTCACTAAGGGCGATGACAGCGTCGAATGCTAGACTGTTAGTTTCATGTTGTGGGGTTGTATCTGTGAGGCCGTCTGAAACGAGGACGATGAGTTTCTCATAACAGAGACTCACTTTTTCGACGCGTTGTCTGATTTCCGATTTGGCTTTTTGCCCTGGCAAGGGCTTCTGTTTGATTTTTTGGAGCGTGGTCAGGATTATTCCGGTTGTCGAGGAGGGATTCAAATCAGCTTCGTACGATAATGGAGAACTAATTGGCGAGCGCGAGACAGAGCCCGGCATCCAGGTTGTGCTGTTATGTCTATTGTAGTCACGTTCAAGGAATTCAAGCGAGGGGAATAACTTTTGGACTTCTCGGATTAGAGGGCGATAAGTTTGAGAGAGGAGGACGGCTGAAATGATTATTGTTGTTTTCCCCTTGTGTGGATCGATCGGTGGTGCTGGGAGAGAAACCGAAATTACTTCTGCTGGTCTTGCTACAGGAGATTGGCGCATAGGAAGGGCCGGGAGGGGTCGAGGAGCAACTTCTTTCTCCTGTGCTAGTTTTGTTGCGGTTGGAAAGTATGAACTATCAACGAGTTTCTGTTTCTTGGATCCTCGGAGCTCTAGGAGGTTGTCTAGATTATCGCTGGCGGAGAAGTGATCTCCAAGAAGGCCATGGCCACCTGCTAGCAGGTTTGACTTTGGCTTCTGTGCAGCTGCGATAGAGTCTTTGGAACCTTCCACAGAGGGTGAGGCTCTATCCTGTGCTTCCTTTCTGGCCAGGTATTGCTTGACAAGTGAGCTTATTGAATCCCTCTGTCGCTGAGGGTTCTTCATGCTGATGCCCTTTCCCTCTTCATCGTTCATTTCCAATCGACGCTTTTTGACAAGTGAAGAGATGTCTTGTGTGTCTTTGTGGAACTGGCCAGTCTCTATCTCATCATCGTCCTCACCGTCCTCTCTGAGAATCCTTAAACCAGGTTCTTTCCAACCAGATGCTAAAGAGAAAGTATTGATTACATCACCCTCTTCAAGTTCTTGTATGTAAACCTTCCAAGTGCCATCATCATCGATAGAAGGTTCTTCCAGAGCGACCTTTGCCAGATCTGGTGTGAATGGATTCGATCGGAGTGGGCCGAGGACCTTTTTTCCGCCTGGCCAGTCAAGCAGGGTGCTATCAACTGACTGCTGTATCATCTCTCTCTGCATAACTCCCAGTAGTGCTGAGTTTCTATGACGCTCTATCGTCTTCCAAGGTGGATCTGGCGTCGTGAAATCCATGAGAGGCACTTCAACTCGTGCTGTAGTGTCAGCCTCTTCCAGCCTCTCCTGCTCAAGCATTTGCGTCGCTTTGCTTGCTGCCTCTCCAAAAGTTTTCTGAAAGAAGCCATCTTGTAGAACGTCATTGTCTGGGGATGGAGATCCTTGTGGCCTAGCCAGAAGCATTTCCTCGCCTATGTTGCTGAAGTGGACTGTCTTCGTGGGTGCAGTCTCAGGTGGAGTCAGTGTCTCTTCGACCATCAAGTCTTGTTTCCTTAATCTCCGTGGCTCGATTTCAGGAGTACTGTTATCTCCTTCCCATGATTTGAGCGGAGAGTATATGTCGCCAATGTCGATATTCTGAGCATCTCCCTGCTTTGTAGAGGATGATCCAGATCCGCCTTCAGGGGATTCTGGCCCGGCTTGGGAAACCATGTTCCGACTTGGAGTGGGCACATCCTGTTCGAATAACTTCTTCTCGAGAGCCTCGAGCTCTTGACCCGTAAGAGATACTGGATCTGAGAGTAGAGGAAGTTCAAGTTCGGAGGAAGTAGGCTCGTAGGGCGTGAAAGGGGGAGATATTGGTAACAGCGGTGGTGTAACAGGTTCTCGTGCTGTGTTCTAATGTTTCAAGTCAGCATCCTTACAAATTTGAGAAGGCACCAAGATGAGAAAATGGAAAGAGAATAACACCACAAACCTTCTTGTATGGCAGAAGGTTGCTCATCAAGTCCTGCTCGTCATCCTCCGTCCATCTTTCTCCAAGTACGTTCTGCAAAAGGAACACTGTCTCCTTTGAAGCCGACAGCTTTTCACGCTTCAACTGCTCTATAAGCTCTTCGCCTTTATTAAAGAGACGAGGATCGAAGCTTAACCCTTCTCCCTTATCCTCATCGATAAACTCTTGCGGAAGTAGGATGTCTTGCAGTTTAATCTCAAAACCCTCTCTGCGTGCGAAGTCTCTACAGTCTGATTCATGATCGCTCCTAAGCATGGGAAGCTCAACACGCAGTTTTCTAGTCTGTCTGCCGTCTATAAACGGCAGTACAAGGTCATCGATAGATTCAACTTTATTGATCGAGCCTAATAGCCTGGCTCCATCCCGAGAGAGAGTAAGACGCTCGTTGACAGATACTTCTAGTATCTTTAACTGTGGCAGTTGCGTATCTGGTGTTAAGCTGCCACCGTCGACTAGGTGGTCTTGAACGTCTTCGCAGAAGAGATGGAGATCTTCTGTAAATTCAGTGCTGGCTATACCACTTGATCGTGCGTAGTCAAGGACTGGAATTTCTTCTTCTTCCGACCCAGAGCTTGCATTGGAGTTCTGCGACATGATGCGCTCAGCCTTGTGCCCGCATCTGTCAGACACAGAGTCGGAAGGTTTGGATCAGGGTATCATGAAATCAAGGACGGGGATATGGATAAAATGGTATTAAGAACTGAATTGATATACTGGTCTTGATAATGAGGCTTAAAGTATGGCATTACAGGGTGTTGTGCATTGGTGTTGAAGTGAAGGCTGCACTAGCAAGATATATTTCTCCGCTTCGCTTGTTTACAATGCAAAGGTTTCGCAGAAAAGAAAGATTGGATCATAAATCACGAAAACTAGAATATAAAATGGAAAAGTTCGAGCGCAATTATTCGCTGAAAATAATAAAACAATACGAAACAGGGGGCAAATCCTCCTCACCATAAATTACCTCGTGAGAGGAGATGAACGGCCGAGACGTGTACCCAAAACCATCATTCGTCAAAGTTCGCTTCGGAATCCTCGACCATGCATTAATTAAGCAAAGAGATCATTATTCGTTTACCTAAAGACCTTACCTACAGAGACCTCGCTTCGTTGAGGTGTGGCAGTAGGCCAAGAAACAGCAATAACTACAACATAAATTAATTGCATAAGGTCACACTTACAAGAGATACCGCACCAGCTTAAGAAACCGAACAAGATCTTCAACTCGCTGTACCAGAGCTAAGATTACATAATAGATCAATTGAGAAGGATGGAATAGTCATATCACCGTTGTTAGTGCCCATTTGCAGTTGTATGATGCCTTAACAATTAGAACAACATTGTAAATGTAACTGGAGAGAGGAAAAATACTGGAATTATTAGAGACATACATGAAATATAGGGATCCACAAATTACTTGCATATGAGTAGATCACCTGTTTACGACAAGTGACATCCATAATTAAAGTTCTACTCCGAGTACCACTTTTTCCTATTAGTCCATGCCTAGGCGGCATAAAGAGTCATATGACCGGTATAGCCAGATCCTAAGAGCCACCTTTAGAAGTTTAGAAGCATTCTTATTCCATTAAAGCAGGTACACTAGAAGATACCTAGTCTTATCGGAGGACTTAGAATTATAGACACTTTAACTAACATATCCGTCGAGTCTAGCTTCACAGCTGTAAAAACCAACCACACAACACGTATCTTTTCTGGAAATCATCATTCATATCCCTTGTAACTGCTCTCAAGCTCTCCAAATACAATAAAAATGAGGGTATATCAGCAACACCCTACGACAAAGATCGATCAGTCAATAAACATGGAACAATCCATCAAACCCCTCGAAGGCCAAGAGGCAATTCCAGCCGCTAAAAACAACGTGGGCACTAAAAAACAAGGGAAACCAGTTATTATGGAGGATGAGATAGAAAACCGAATAGAAGACGAATTCGACAACTTCAACCTCGAACACGAAATAAAATCCGCAACAAAAAAAGCCGACCAATTAATTCAAGCTCTCAACATTCAACCTCCCAGATCCTTCCCATTAATCAATCCAAACAACAACAAGTCTTCTTCAACAACAACAACAAAAACCAAAACCTCATCCCCAACACCAATCACAGAAACCACAACAAAACCAACAGAACCCCCAGAAGTCCTAGAAATACCAGAAGCTCTAGAAGAAAAGAAAACCTGCACAGCATGCACAGAAGACCATCCAATCTCCAAACTAATAAAAACACCCTGCAACCACTTCTATTGCTCAGACTGCATAATCCCCATAATCCAAAACTCACTAGAAGGAACCTCAACATTCCCACCCCGCTGCTGCGGTACCCAAGCCATCGCCATGAAAAAAGCCTTCAGTTTACTGCCACAACACTTAATAGTGGGTTACGAAAACAAAATCCTCGAATTCGAAACTCCGTCTCGGAAAAGGGTTTATTGTTCTAGTAATGGATGTTCGACTTTTGTTGGGAGGAGTCTTGGGTCTGGATTTGAGGATGAGGGTGAGGGTTTAGGAGATGGGAAGAAGAACAAGAAGAGGTTTTTGAGGGGGGTTTCTAAATGGGTTAAGAGATGTATGAGGAAAAAGGAGGAGAGGAAGAAACCATTAGAGTTGGTCTTCTGCTATAAATGTGGAACTGCGACATGTACGAATTGTAAACATGAAGAACATTGTGGAGTATGTTCGAAAGATACATGGATAGAAGCAGAGAGCGAGAAGGAATTTCAGAAGGTGGTGGAGAAGAGTGGATGGAAGACATGTAAGATGTGTGAACGGGTTTTGGAGAAGGAAACGGGTTGTAATTATGTGAGGTATGTTTTGCGTTATTCTCTACTTCTCCCTCCCTCCCCATCTCTTCGGTTTCCAAAAAGGAAAAAGTAAGATTGCAAAATTGTGTTTTGTTGGTAGTGATACTGATGAGGAATTGAATGGCTTTTTAGATGTCTTTGTGGGACGGCTATGTGTTATAAATGTGGTGGTTTGTGGGCCACTTGTACATGTAAGCAACGACAGTATGTTATTGCGACACACCCGAGGACGAAGCAGGAGAAGATGACTCGGGACGAGGCGAGGCGCGCAGTAAATCTGCAACTCTAATTCTGAACAACTTTATGGGTTAATTTGCGGCTGTCTTCCTGGTCATCAGTGACTTGAAGCCTTACTCCTTTCCTCGAATATGGTCTACTGACAATATCTCGCTCTGACTGCTCAATCATTTGAAGCCGAGTCAGCACTCGATACCCGGTTTAATGACTCAGGGACAAAGTTAGACAGAAGCTTCCTTAACTTTAGCCATTGTAAAGTAGAGTTATATAGCAACAACCTATAGATCTCTTTCTGGCATTTGGCATTTAAAAGCAGCATCTTTAAATTGCTCTTAACTTGCCATATATTACTTCACTTCCTTGTATAGTATAAAGCAATAATACAAACAACATTTCGAAAGCTCAATTCTATTGTATTCCCAACCATCTTAAACAGCTCCTCCCATCAAAGAGGAACTAAAAAAACTTTAAGCGACGAACTAAAATATCGCCATACCCCGTGCCATATCGCGACTCAGTCCGATCACGCCAGCGCATTAACACAAAAGCCATGACTGCATATTCCGAGTTCTGACCGCCGTTTCTTTTCGGTCTGTAACAAGAAGTCCCTCACCTTCATATATGTAATTCCTAAATCCGATACCTCACAGAGTTAAGGAGAGCACGCAACACCGCCTCAAAATCGCGTATTCAGGGGCGAGGAAAGGGGCCCCGTACCCACCAATGATAAACAGGGGTTCGGGATCCATCATTCGGGATGATCTATGAATGACGCATTAAGCGAGCATAGCCTGAAAATCACGTAGGGCGGTATGGCGTCTTAATTCCAACGTCTATCGTTCGGGATAGACGGAAAATTGCATCGAGTACCTGCTCGCGGAGTCCGGATCGTTGATTATGAATCAGATACGCAAGCTTAATTTCATAGCAATGGAGAAGTGAGGCAGATTTTGGACCTTGGGTATTATAGTAATAGGGTTGGTCTTATTATTCAGCCTCATCCTTTCGTAAGTAACTTCGTACCTAGGATCACGTCAGCTACCTGTTCAGTCATACTTATCCGCCTTCCCCTATCCCCGAACACCGATCCCCCAAAGGTTAAATTCAAGAAGGATGAGGAATTAGAAAGGTCAGATCCGTATTTACAGAATATCCTAGTGGAGACAAAACGGCAGTTCTAGCCTACGGGTTCGAATGATTCCCAGTTTTGCCCAAGTTGGGACAAGTGGCTATGGGGTGCAGGACCCGGCTTGGTGGGTAGAGCACGCGAGGAATCTGAATCCATATTCCGTAAGCTGGGTTGTTTGAACGTGTCGATGGTGTGATGAGGAGGATGATGGTGCAATTATAACGTTAGCTTAGTTTGTTCCTCGTCTGCTTGAAGAATATAAAGGCGCCGGTTCTCGGAGAGTTTTGGATATTTTTTCGATTCACCTTTGCTCTCATAATCTCTTCAGCATACAATTAATATTTTCAACTCGCATCCCATCCCATACAAACCTTGAACCCGTTGCTACAGTTGATCATCCTTCTTGCCTCACACTCTTCTTCTGTTGTCGATTGCCACAATACTCCAGTGGCTGAGGACCCCAACTTTCATCCAGTTGGCTGTGAAGCTCCGCCCGCACGCCCAAATCACCACGACTAACAAACTTCCTAACCATAAAGCAACATGGCACCATCCCTCGAACTCCGCTACGAAGATAGCACAGAAACGCCCGCTAAAGCAACGTACAAGACTCCGCATGCCTCAATAGCAAACTACATCCCAGGACGTACTATCGTTCAAAAACACAATGACTACGCCCACGAAGACCTGAAGCCATCATTCCCCGACAAGACTTGGGCTCCACTAGAAGAAGTCCCATATACCGACAAAGGTCTCCAAGGATCCCCAGATTTCAAGGACTTGCTCGCGCAAGCAACTTCCATCTTTGATTACAACCCAAAGATAGGGACTGAGATTCATGGTGTCGACCTTGCTAACCTCTCTGATGGCGCTAAGAATGACCTTGCTCGTCTCATTGCAACGAGGGGTGTGGTATTCTTTCGAAACCAGAAAAACTTTGATATCGAGGCGCAGAGGGCATTGGGCCAATATTACGGACAATTGCATAAACATGCCACGACCGCCGTTCCCAAGCGCGGAGACCTGGATGATGTCCACGTCGTCTACACGGACGAGAAGTCCACAGACCAGAGAGCACTGTTTACGCCCACCTTCTTATGGCATGCAGACGTAACCTACGAGCTCCAACCACCATCATACACCTCTCTAAAACTCCTGTCTGGTCCACCTATTGGTGGTGGTGGTGACACTCTCTGGGCTTCTGGATATGCAGCTTATGATGCCCTTTCTCCTCAGATGCAGAAGTATCTCGAGTCATTGACAGCACTTCACTCATCACAAATGCAAGCCGACAATACAATTGCCGTAGGAAGAACGGTACGCCGACCACCAATCGTCACCGAACACCCGCTCATCCGGTCCCACCCGGTCACAGGTTGGAAATCGCTGTTCTTCAACCCTGGATTCGTAATTGCAATTAAAGAAATCCCAAAAATCGAGTCCGATGCCATTGTGCGGTTGTTGAATGAAATAGTCTCGACAACGCAAGAAGGAACGGTTAGGTTTAGGTGGGAGGCAGACGATGTTGCCTTCTGGGACAATAGAGTGACAAACCATTCGGCTTCGTATGGATTTGCGCCGCATAGACGACACGCTGTACGTGTTGCAACTCAGGCGGAACGGCCTGTGTTGGTAGAGGATAGTAGGAGCCAGGAAGATGACTTGGCCGAGAAGTATGGGACGCCGAAGGTGAACAAGGACGGGTCGAGGCAGAGTAACTACAACGACTGAGTATTCAGACAAATTTATGAGTAGGAAGGTGTGGTATTGGAGTTTGTCTCGATTAGCGGGCGTTGGCGTTGATAATATATGCAGTCAATTGACAATAACGAGCATTTTTACTGTTTCCCGAGCATGCAATTCTATTCTGCTTTGTGACACCTTGTTCTTTATTCGCCGGTTCTCGACTTCTGGATCGAAATATAACGTGGATCTCAGGTCATCTGCATAACCCAGTGAAAAGGGTGCGAATAATGGCTTTCTTCAATCGTTCCTAAAAATTAAGTTGAAATTGAAGCTGTGGTTGAAGTTGTTGGTGTGAGTATCACAAACTCCATACTTTAATGCTGTTATCTGGTATTTTCTTCGTCAGTTTTGAAAGATTATTGGACACATTGCTGTCAGATCTGTCTTCGCTTCTGCTCCCATGGACAGAACTCTGCTCGGAATCCTCATCGGCCGTCTCCTCCTCCTCACTTTCATCGCTAGAACTCTCATATGCAACATCTCGAGCAAGTCGTTGTCCAGAGCAGGTTGCCACCACCGTACCGGAACCGTGAATAATTGCAGAGCCAACAGGATCTTTTGAGACACAAGTTAGAAATCAACCGCACCATTTCTCTTGAAGGAAACTCACCATGATGAGCTCTCCACTCCCAGCCCCTCTCCATTGGCCCCTCACTTCTTCCGACTCCCTCCCAAACTTTGACAATCCCATCTGTGCCGCCGGCCCAAACTTCCATCCCCGTTTCCTGGTCACCTTCAAACACGTTAATACCCAACCTCTGATTCGTCTCTGCTGCTCTACCTTCCAGCCAGCAGACTAACTTTCCAGTAACTCTCACATCAAACACCAAAACTCCCCTGCTCATTCTCTCAGCCACACACAGATACCTGCCACATGAACTCCAGGCTGTCTGACTGACACCAGCTCCCCCAATCCCCGCATCCTTATCTGCTGCATCGGCAATACTCCACGTAGCAACTGTTCCACCTAAGCCTCCAGCATCATATAGTCCTACCCAGCGTGTCCATGTTCCTGCTGCCAACATACCGTCTCCATTCTCAGAGGGCTGAACCGATAATGCCGAGACAATCCCTCTCATTCCTACACCACCTCCTTTAATTTTGTGTCTCTTGCTAGGGATTGTTGGCATTCTTAGGCTTGGTCCTTCACCACTTCGCTCAATGTCAAAGCTTGCAATCAGACAATCCGTCCCTGTGAGGAATTGAGTACCTGGGATTGGCCAGGTGATTGATGAGGGTATCAGGTAGGCTTCTGTAGTTGGGGATATCAAGTTGTAGGTTGCGAGCGGAGTAGTGCCAGGTGAGGGTGTGAGGACATTTTGAAGGCGGATTGGGAGAGCGGTTGGGGTAGAAAGATAAAGGGTTGTAGATGTATTGGAGAGGGAGAAGTATGGGGATGAGGCGATACATGCAGTGGGCGTGGGTAGTGTATGGGTTGTATAGGGTGTGAGAGTGAGGGGTGATGAGGGGTCATCGAGGAGAGTCGGAGGGAGGATAAAAGTTCGAATTTTGTTGTCCGCGCTAGATGTGATAAGAGATGTCCCATCTGCAGACCTGAATGCATGTCAGAGAAATTCCGTACTTGCTGATGCTAGGATTTGGGTACCATTGTGCACTCTTGAAGTAGTTTGCTTCTGTATCATCGTCAACGATTCCTGTCACCGGAATCTGATGTTCAGAATGGCCAGCTGATCCTTCTAGAAGACCGAACTCCCTAATCCGCGATTCCGCAATTGAACAGCAGTATGTATCAATGGTAGACGCAACCAGCGCGGGTGTTTTGCGCGCAGACTCCATTTCACCCTCGTTCTTACGTCGAAGGCATGGTTCGAGTGATTGTTGAGCGCTATAGTGGCTCTTCTTACGTCTTTGATATTTGCTCAGACCTCCGAGAGGTAGGGGCTCGAAGCCAGAAGATTCGTCAAAAAGCTTGGTTAATTGCTGTAGGAGCTCATGGTTCCTTGAATCAACTTTCATAAATCTTTGGTAGGTTTCTGGCAGTATCAACAGTTGGTGACTGGTTCACCGCCTTCCCCAGACAGCACGTCCTTAACTTCGTACTTGTAATCTCACCGTCTTGGCCTCCTTTTCTTCTCAGACCATTCTTCCATCACCACTTCAAAACCATCAGATCTCATATTTATGCAATGTCCATGAGGTCGGCTTTCTGTTTGAAAACAGCATCTTAAGCAACAAAATATATCTTCAATATCATGCCTAGACCGAAATACCCGTGCGGAGTCGCAAATGCCTCTGGTAAAAGTACAAATTATTGGCTCCTGATCTCTGGCTCATTACTTTTTGGAAACCATAAAAACAACAAGCCCTGGTTCAGTACTTGAGTTAAAAAGATCAATCAATTTCGTGTCGGCGATACATTGCTGTTTTTAAATCATGCATTTCAAGTGAAATGGGGCGAAGTCATTTCCTCCGACTGCGTTTGGCGAGTCAAGCGTACCTAGGTACCTGGGCACCAGAAGCATCGGCATATCTCGTCAAGTACTCTTGCAATATATGTACACGCAACTCCTTTCATGCCACCTTTCTCAAAATGAACTATCTCTCTTCTTTACTCCGCAGAAACAGGATTTCTTGCGAGCCCTCACCTCTTGATTCAAAATACACAGTGTATCATGGAGCACGAACAAACTCCCGATGAAGCTCAAGTGGCAATGATATCTGGCCCTCTGAGTCCTTCACCTACCTTCTTCGCAACACATTATGAGGCTCGAATTATAAACGCTCTAAACTCCGGCCACTACTTTGTTATTGGACCCTCTTTCGGCATTGACAGGCAGGCCCTTCGCTTCATACTAGAACGCCTCTCGTTCGGTTCATATCCGGATAACGAGACGAATAGTAGAGTTGCAGTCTTCTTCTTTCAAGGGGAAGAGAAATTTAGGAAGAACGCTGAGTTGTAAGTCTTCATTTCCTCTATAAATAGAGACTCCATCTAACTGTTACAAGTATCGAATACCTCGAGCAACACCATGTTGAAATCGTGGTTGTGGGGAGAAACCACACGGAAAGAGATGCAGCTATGACGGCCGTGAGTGACTACGATATTTTGCATTATCTTTCCGAGTCTGAATGCAAGGTCTTGTATGGGAACAAGTATAAATCGAGGATCAGTGGCACAGAGAGAAATGAATTGCGGAGGTTAGAGATGGAAAAGCAGGAGGGGAAGGCGAAGCAGATTGTTACAAGTCTCGAAATTTCTCCTGATAGTACTTTTTAGAGTTTACTAATTCGGAAATGATTGGCTACGGGTGAGATTGAATTTAAGCTGGCTTAAGGTGGAGAGAACCGATAACTTGGCAATCATAACCGAAGCTCCCTATTAATGATATTCCTTTTTTTTTTTCATGTGACAACCTTGCTGATATTCCGTGGTTAACACTGGCATCTTGAGATCTTCAATTGATTTCAAATCCAGAAAAGCGTTTAGCATTTGCAGTTCCGCAGTTCCGAATCAATGCAAACTGCCAGATTATGCGGAAAA
Source organism: Pezicula radicicola (assembly GCA_003008705.1). NCBI lineage: Eukaryota > Fungi > Ascomycota > Leotiomycetes > Helotiales > Dermateaceae > Pezicula > Pezicula radicicola. Next base: position 564,495 of record PDUO01000017.1, read on the forward strand.
GTAATTTATTATACTCGACAAGAAAGCCAACATCCACTGTACGTATTCAACCATCATGCTCCTCAAACTAGATTACTTGTTTCTTTGTATAATGAATGTGAAAAATAAAAAATTGTTATCAGTCAGTGTTGACAACTAGCAATCTGAATTGAAGTTCTTCAACTGATTCTACTACAGAAACCATGGAGTCTCTTTCTTCGTCCTAAATCCTGCTTTTTTTACTTCGCTACACTGATAGTGTAGAACTTTAAGACTTGAGACAAAGTATATATTGGCCTGTAACAAGAGAACCAAGAAGAAGAAAATATCTTAATTTTAAATCTCAAGCCAGTCAAAACTATTAAGTGGCTTGCAAACCCCAGACTGCCGGGGAGCAATGCCAGCAAAGAATAAAACACAATAGAACCGGATTATAAGATACAACCACCACATCCTTCCCAATTAGTTCACAATAGATATTGAAACAAGCAAAAGTCACAGCACTCTGTACCTTTCAAGATGATGCAGAAGACTTCTCCTGGCTTTCACAGCACCCTAGTAGTGCCTCACCTATCCCAATGTGATGAACCCAGGTCTTCTAGTTTCGGACTCTTAGTCATAGATGCAACTAGTCGAAGACATGAGATTAACAACAGAGAGGCGAGTGACAACTTGTGAAAACCCCGCCGCTTTCTCTTTTCTGTAGATACCTTATAGGAGAGAATAGCTCCTATATATATATGGGGATCCAAGTCTCAAATCAGAGCTTCTAATTGGCTTATTTGAAGCAGTTCTAAATACTAAAGGAGATATAATAAGCTAGATATATCAGAGGGAACTAAGAGTATATCTTAACCTGTAACAATATTATCTCAAGCAGAGATTCTTTGATTTGATTCTAGCAATTATGTTCATTACATCCTATAAGCGGTATTCTAATTAGAAAACTTCCCCTAAAGTTCACAGCACTTAACATATAGTGGTCCCTCACCTGTAATAATTTTATACAAAGACTGTTTTCTACTGTGATGAATCATAGTCTTCTGCATAAAATAGGGGAGTCGGAGACTTGGTGTTGTGGCAGCCAAAAACAACGTGAGGGCATGTTGCCAAATATCGCAGTATTGCAATCCATTTCAGAAACCACAAACCTTGCCAATAATCAGTTCATGCCACAGATGGCCCGACGGCATTATTCTGGCAGTTGGTTTCTAAGTCTCCGATGTTATACAAGCTGTTCGTGCATGATTCAATACTCACTCTCTTTTGTATACCGTACGAATTGGTTTATAAGATATTATTTTGATTAGGACAAGTGAGCTACTCTAGTTACTCAAACTAAGTAAGTTACCCAAATCAAGTGAGTTATCCAAAATCAAGTGAGTTAACCAAGTCAAAAATGATCTCTTATAAACCAATTCGTACGGTATATATAGTCTCATTTTTGTACCTATAGAAATCAAGCAATTGTCCATTGACTTCTGATCCATATATTCGGTAATATATTCTTCCATTTCCAACAGGGCCAAGTCAAATCTAGCGGCCAGCACCACAACTAAGCGTCAAGTTGTAGAGTTTTTTATTCCTACTTTTACTTAAGTCTTTAACAAACAAGGTTAAAAGTAGATTTTCTATCTAACTTAAATTTCTTACTACCCTATTATACCTAACAATATAGCAACATCATTATATACCCCTACTTTGAGAATTATTACCTAGTAACGTTATTAGGATAAGATATAGTAGGCTTCTAAACCTACAGTGCTTAGGGGAAAGAGATTAAAACATTGCACAACCACTAAAAGGTAGAATGCTTCAGAATCTCAAAGAAACTAGAGAATCGCCAAACTTTTTCTTTTTCTTCTTCTGCCATTATAAGCAACATCATGAAGACTGTTAACTATAGTAAAACTCTTCAGATCACAATTTTGTATTGAAGAACATACTTGACTAAGAACCCTAAATGAACGCTAACAATAACATCTCTTGCTGAAACCCAAAGGGCTATAATATTGCTTTCTTTACACCTAAGGTAGTTATACATCGCATTCACACCCTTTCAATCTCCTTCTTACACACCAATAAAAACCCCCTATCCATACAAACCAATCTTTCTCTGCCCAGCCAATTGTCTCAAAATCCTCAACATTTCCCAAACACTATCAACATCCGAAATCAAATCATGATACCTCCTCGAAATACTAAAAATAATATACATCCTAACCTCCCAAATAGCCCTCAGTAATTTCTTCATCTCCCGCCTCTCCGGTTCCCTCGACCTCCACTTCAAATATCTAACTTCGTATAAAAATATCTCACGCTCTCTCTCATCAATCCAAGTCTTCAAATCCATACCACTCGGTGGTTCCGTCTGTTCTAGAATCTCGGGCACAGCGGGTATTTCCTCTACCTCAGGATCGAGTTCAGGTAATTTTGGTTCGACTTCTAAATCGGGGTTTATATATGGCCAGGCATCGATGAATATACCTCGAATTACCATGATCCAGTGCTCCCAGTCCTCTGGAGCGTTGAGAAATACTCGAGGTTGGATTAGTTTGGTGTCTATTGATGATAGTTGGTTTAGGTCATCGTCCCAGAACAATGATGACATAGTGATGGAATGTGGTGCCACTGGTAGGTGGCTGATGAAAATTGTGGTATTTGAGGAGGCGATACCGAGTCATGTTTAGAAAGGTTTTGAGTTGTGGGTTGAGATGAGGGGAAATTTGCGGTTGGTATGAATGGGAGTTTGAAATTGGTGGTGAAGTTGCTACTGGTTTCGTGATTACCCCTTTTTGGACCGTGTTGAGGTATGTGAAATGCGAAGAATACTCATGAGTTGTCTAATTCTCGAAATCGAGAGAACACTGGCAAGGAAAGCAAAAGAAAAGAAAAGATGAGAAGTTATATATCATGTGCTACGAGATATCCTCATTTCCACATATACGACAAGCGCTATAAATGGTGGGAGACCAATGCGCTAGGCTCGCAAGCCATTAGCATCAAAATCTACTCATTTGGCATAGGATTCCGGGGTTTTCCGATGTCCAATTTCCCGTAAAATATAAAGCTCTAAGGCCTCCCATTATTTTAGAGGCTAGACGATTCAAATTCTCGCCAAACTCACCCATTTCTTAATACTCTCTATCTCTATTGTGCTTGAGGTTTCACACGGAGGAACAAAGAAGAAGAAAAAGAATAATAATAGCTTCATTATACAAATATACAGATCTCCAGACCTCTCGCTTAAGGAGTAATTTCATTTCCTAACAACCTTCCAATTTCCTCAGCAATAGCCATGATTTTCTCCTCGGTTAAGCGACGACCAATAATTTGTACTGCGACAGGTGCTCCATGATAAGCCTCTGGATCATCTATTAAAAAATCAGTTAGTTGGTATAGCATTCTTTCTTTCCCTTATCAACTCTTTCCCCAACGAATCGAATCATCAAAAAGCAAAAGAAAAATAGAGAGAAAATAGAGATACTAACACTCAGCCTGAACAATCCCATCAATCTCAGTCAGGGCCTTGAAACCCTCATCCTTCTTATCAATTCCCTTATCAGCAAAAGTAACAGGAACAACAACACTAGTAAAATCCAACAAATTAATCGCACTAGCATAACCATAATACTTAAACTGGTTATGTCTGATCGCAGCAGTAGGAGTAATAGGAGCAATAATAGCATCCAACTCCCTCCCAGTCTTCTCCTCAAACTCCTTAATCTTAGCAAGATATTCAGATTGGAAAGCCCATTTCTTGAGATGAACGTCCCAGAGTGTATTCATGTCTATTTTTGGGAGGGAAGGATTGACTAGGTCGGCAATATTGGGAATTGCTGGTTCACCGGATTGATTTAGTGTGTTGAAAATGTCGCTTCCTCCATCTGACGCGTAAATTCCGTTGATTAGATCGACAGCGTAGGGGTGTTTGTAGGGCTCCCAGGGTAGGACTGTGTGCCCTGCTTTTTTCATTGTGGAGACTACGGTTTCGATTCCGCGAAGGATTGGGGGATGTGGGAGGACCTTTGGTAGTTAGCACTCGAAGTTAAAATTGGTGAAGATAATGAAATATGTACATTGCCGTCACAGTTATAAAACCCAAGTGTCAAGCCTCCTGACGAGATCTTTGACTTAATGGCATCTTCTTCTGCTTGCCTCCATGGCATTGGAATGACCTTCGAGTCATAATCCCATGGTTTCTCTGCGAGAACCGAGGTGACGAAGAGACGCATATCTGAGATTCGGTCAGTTTGTTCAGAGTAGAAATCCAATTCGACATAATACCTTTGACTGAGTGAGTAAGAGGGCCGCAAACAGAATGCACCGTTTCTTGGCCCTCCATGCTGTTAGCCATTTTGGCGTATGGCAAGCGACCATGGCTGGGTCGAAGTCCGTACAAGAAGTTGAAAGCGGATGGTACTCGGATGGAGCCACCTGCAAAGCTCATCAGTAACCGACGAAGAAACCCCCTCAAAATTAAATATTAAAAGTTGAACTCACCAATGTCAGTACCGACGCCTATGATCCCGCCTCTAAACCCTACCATGGCTCCTTCTCCACCCGAACTCCCACCACAAGACCACTGATGATTCCTCGGGTTGACAGTCCGGCCAATAACATTATTCACAGTCTCACAGACCATCAAACTCTGCGGAACGCTAGTCTTCACATAAAAGACAGCGCCGGCTTTCTGCAAGAGGTTGACAAGCACGGAATTCTCTTCGTACTTGCCAATCCAAGCTACATATCCCATTGACGTTTCTAGACCCTTTGATTCAAATGTCAATTACTGCTGGTGTGATCCACGAGGAAGAAAATTGATTTACCTTGATACGGAACTGATCCTTAAGTGAGATGGGGAGACCGTGTAGGGGACCAACTGTCTTTTTGTTCTTGGCATAATAATCGTCCAATTCCTTTGCACGAGCAAGAGCCATGCTTGGAAAGAACTCGAGTGCACAATTAACCTTCATTAAACCCCAGTCAGCACTAAAAATCTCTCAATTACCAAATTCCACAGAAATGAATAGAAACAGAGAAAAACAAACCAATTGATGTGCCAGCGCAGCTCTCTTACAAAATGCAGTCGTAACAGCGACCGACGTCAGATCACCAGCAGCCATCTTAGCCACCAAGTCAACAGCAGATGTTTCCGTAATGTTCAGTTCTTGAGAGGACATTATACCGCTTTCTTTCGGATATTCCATTACGGAAACACCTGTTGGACGAGTTTTGATGATCCATTCTTTGGGAATGGAGGCTGTGATTCGGGCTTCTTTATCGGCTGCTATTTCTTGCCAACCCATTGTTCTTTTTAAGGTGGTTTGATCTTGGTATCTTGGAATGATGGTAATAGCTGTTATTGTTTAGAGGAAAGAAGATGTGAGAAATGGATTATATGAGATGGAGGGAGGATATATATAATACTAATATGTCATATGCTGATGGATTGTAACCCCGCATGAAATTCATTGATAAGACTAACCTCTTATCGGCGCGGGGTTGTCGCCGTCGGGCAAGGGCTTTTCATTATAGCGGCCCTTCTTGAAAAAAAAAAAAATTATGAGGTTGAGAGGAATTTGGGCATTGGTTTAGCCTCGTTGAATGCATTGAATGCTCTTACTCCCTCAGGCAGGCTCGTGAAATGTCCCGTTACGCTGGTCGCTTCCAGCCATTACCTATTTAGCGACGGAAAGACCTCCTTGCGGCGTGTGCACGCCTGGTTTCGTGTTCGGATGGCAATGCACTGACTTAAATTTAAGAGTCATCTAGTACTTCTGGCACCACTGGAGAATTCCACAGCATATATCCAATTTCGGATTTGAGAGCCCGTTAAGGTAGTCCAATATTCCGCCAAACTCCTGTCCTTTAATAACGATACCCACTAAGTCCGACCACCATTAGACTTGAGAAGAAAGATCACACGTGATCTGAGTCATCTTCACTCATTCATGTAGTATAAAGGGCGTGGAAGGAGAGTCATAGTCTAATTCTCTTCAACATATGTTCTGAATGTCCTTGTTCTTTTACTCACCTCTCTTGAAAGACGCTCCGAAAGAAGAGACAATTGAAGAAGTCTACAAGATGGTTCTATCCAAACCTTTCAAGATTGACACTTGGTGTATGTTGCTTCCTATTCCGGCGTTCGAACCTTGCTAAGTAGTGTTTTTAGGTCGAATCTATAAAGTGAGTAATATTACTGTTTTCATGTAGAACTATGTTGAAAGTATCTATTATAGCCATCTGCCACAAAGACACTCCATGGTATGAGCACTCCTCTATTTTATGAAAATGTCTATGCTGATACGCCCAAAGACTCCTGCGTAGCTCCACTGAGCCTCAGCGAGCTTTCAAAACTCTCAAACAACACCGAAGGCATAGGAGCGTTGGATTTAGACTTACCCCTATCATACGGTCATGTCCTAGGCTCCCCTGCCCTACGAGAAGCCATAGCCAATTTGTACAAGACGAAAGATTCCACACCGGTGACCTGGAATGATGTTGTCATTACAACAGGCACCATCTTAGCTAACTTTCTTGTCCTCGACACGCTCCTTGGTCCCGGGGACCATGTTATTTGCCAGTATCCAACCTACCAACAGTTGTACGAGGTCCCAAAGCGGGCTGGAGCCGAACTTTCTCTTTGGAAAATGAGAGAGGAGAATGGCTGGGTTCCAAATGTGAAAGAATTAGCGGGTTTAGTGAAAACTAATACAAAAATGATTATTATCAAGTAGGTTTGCATGAAAACCGCATTTGAATGGGCTACTGATATGAACATAGCAACCCGTCCAATCCAACTGGCGCTGTGATCTCTGCATCTATTTTGAAGGGGATTGTCGAATTTGCAAAGCCCAGAAATATTATTATTCTTGTGAGTATATATTTGAATAGTCCGTGTCTTAACACAAGTCCTCGTGTCAGATTGCCACGTATTTCTGGTTTGAAGCCCATGATTTTTCGAAAGAGACATCATGCGTAAGAATGTCTAACTCGGCCTGGCGCTAATAACTTTCAGTGTGATGAAGTCTTCAGTCCACTTTTCTTTGACGAAGTGCCCCCGTCTATACTTTCCATGGGCTACTCGAACGTCATATCTACAAGATCGTTGTCGAAGGGATTCTCTTTGCCTGGAATCCGTGTAGGCTGGATTGCTTCCCCAAACAAGGCTATCATCACGCAGGTAGCCGACTCTCGAGACTATACTACCATAGCAGTCTCACAGCTTGATGACCAAGTAGCCAATTTTGCGCTGTCGGACGCAATTCGCCCAAGGATTCTGGAACGTAGTATTGACTTCTGCAAGGCAAACATTGCGGTCCTCGAGAAATTCGTTGAGGAGCACCAAGAATTTTGCTCTTGGATCAAACCAAATGGAAGTGGGACAGCTTTCGTAAAGATCTCAAAGAATGGGATACCAGTAGATGACGCTGCTTTCTGTAGAGATGTCTTGGATAAGGTTAAGTTACTTCTTATTCCTGGAGGACACGCCTTTGGAACCGAGGGGGTCTCTGACTTCAAGGGGTATATTCGAATTGGATTGGTCTATAAACCTGACCAGTTTATCGATAACATTGGGGCCTTGTCGGAGTATTTGAAGTCGTACTTTTAAATGGCTTTGGCAAATCCAAAAGCTGTGTGCCTTCCAGCATCAACTTCTTCGCAGACTGAGTCGCAGAGTTGTAAATTTTTGATAAAAGTGGCTGTATGTGTTATAGTGTTTGGCGCAGGCTAACCTGCAAGCCACTTCTTTTTGAAGCACTCTTTTCACACTATCTCTGACCCCTCACTGTGAACCAGCTTTGCAGATAGTTGATTACTGCAATTCATAAGCACGTGAAATTGGATTCCCGTCGGCCTGGCTCATCGCTTCTGTCAAGTCTGCCAGTTTTATAGGAGTTTCGCCCCTCGCCGCCCTCCAACGATTGCTTGTTAAGATCAAGCCTTCACAACCCAGTAGCAACCACGCCCACTTCTTGATGAATCCAGGTGTGACCTCCCAACTCTCTGGCTCGGTAGGTTCTCCCTATAGCTACAGGTTAGTGTTCTTAAGTTTAGGGTGCAAGGATACAAGAGTACAAGGAAGGGATAATATGGGAAATAGCAGGTAGTGCTGAAACGGACAAATCCGAGGTACTAAGTGGATATGAACCTACCCAGACAATCAATCCTTTGCGACCTGTCGTGACTTCGTCATCAATATCGCTTGCCGTAGATATCGTTTGGGAGGATGGAAGTCCCATGAATCTATCTTCGAGAATGGGTCGATTTGATCTGACCACCTCACCAAAGAGATCTTCACATAGGGCCAAATGATCGAAGGTATTTTCCCATATGATCAGATTGTCCCGCATTTGAGCAAAGGGAAACATATTTATCCACGCGGAGTGCGGACAGCTGTTTTGCAAAGGCGTTGGAAGTAACGATGGTGGAAGGCTGGCATCGACGGAGTGGATAAGTGTAAGGCCCTCGCATAGATTCTGGTTCGACGGTAGAATTGGAAGTTCGTTGCTCGGCGCAGTGATTACCGCCGTAGTAGACAGGAGGGACTTGTTGGATAGCAGAGCACGTAGAACGTTATGATGGATGAGATGAAGGAGGTGATCCGACGAGAGTGGGAAAGAAAATTCTATAGAAATGGATTCTGACAAAGCTTCTTCATGCTGAGCAGGATTTGAAAGTGATGTGATATCAATATCAGTTTGAGTTTGAGGATTACAAGATTTCGTCGAACTACCCGAATTGCTACTAGATGACTTTGTAGTGTCACTAACTAGCGGAGAAGCTTCATCAACTCGCCAACGTTCAACTTTATAAGGACGGCGCTGGGAGCTAGATTTATTATCCTGGTTTCGCTGCCCTGCATAGTCAGTTAGCATTGTGGCCTACGAAATATTACCTTAGTAAGAACACAGTAATCGGAAGGAGAAAGTATAGGCTTATAGGGCTAAAGGACGACTGCTATTGCCGATCGCTCCAACTTCGAGGGATAAACTGAAGCCATTTCTACCTCAAGACTACGGTGATTGCAGGGAGTAAATCAAACAGATTGTAAAAAGAGAGACCGACTGTAAGCTCTTTGATTCAGTCTGTTCTGGATCCTCTTCCTTTCTTTTCGCTCTTCTATGACGTCATCCTGATACTTTGCCTTTGCAAGCCGCTGTATAGAAAAAAGGGTAGTAGTCATGAGGAAGGATATGAAGGTATCGTAGAGGAGACGACAATGAATTATGGACTCAGATGAAAGAGGCAAGAAAGTCAGCCTGGAGAAATGTGTTGATTGTTCGTCGTTGGTGTACGGAGTAACCTCAAACCCGATGGCCGCGCTAGGCCCAGGATGGCAAAAAAGGTAATCCAATTTCAAGCCGAATTTATGCTGCGCTATCAAAAGCGAGATACATATCGCCGACCTCAAGTTCCAGCTATGTTATTTAGGACGAGAATGGATATATTGCCATCCAGCCTTGAGGCCACCCGTAAATTGGCCGCTTGAGCTCATAAGCACATCTCAAGGTATAAGGCGCGATGTGCTCCCGTACGGTTTGTTCTTTGTTCAATTCTCACTCAGACTGTAGCGATTTACTACTTAATATAATTATAGTCCAACCACCGCGATCCCCTTACAGATCACAGCCTATCATTACAAAATGTTCAACCCCTCCAATCTTCCATCTCTCCAAGGCCGTATATTCCTCGTCACAGGCGGCAACACCGGTATTGGCTATGCGACCTGCCTCAACCTTGCTGCGAAAAATGCACGTGTATATATAGGTGCGAGGAGTCTTGAAAAAGCCGAGGAAGCAGTTGCAAAGATAAAGGAGTCACACCCGCAAGCAGACCTCCGCATCATCATCCTCGACCACACCGCTCTTTCCAGCGTTGTTTCTGCGGCAGAGACCTTCAAGAGACAGGAGAAGCAGCTACATGGCTTGATTTTAAATGCAGGCATAATGGCAGTTCCGTATGAAATCACGAAAGACGGGTTCGAAAGTCAAATGCAGGTCAATTGCCTTGCACACTGGGTGTTAACGACACATCTTCTCTCTACCCTCCTCGCAACTGCGCGAACTGAGCCAGGCACTGTTCGAGTCGCCTGCGTATCAAGTGAAGGTCACAAGACTTTTGGTACGAAGGGCATGCTTTACGGAGAAGAAGACATCAAGAACGCAGGGCCTTTTGGACGCTATGGCCTTAGCAAACTGGCAAATGTTATACATGCGAAGAACCTCAATGAGCAATATGGTCCTGGTAGCGCTAGTGCTAAAGCTGGTAATGGAGAGATCTGGACAGCGAGTTTGCATCCGGGATTTATCGCCACGCAGCTCAATGAGAAGAATCGAGACCGAGCGTCTTGGAAATTGTCTTGGATCCATCCTGTGTTGATGATGTTTGGCATCATGCGGCCGTGGGATGAGGGATGCATTTCAAGCTTATATGTTGGTGCGAGTCCAGAGTTTAAAGGAGAGATGAGCGGGTCGTACTTCGATCACAAGACGAACATCAAGCGGCCGAATCCTTCTGCGAATGATGCTGAAGAGAGGAAGAAGCTGGAGATTTGGACGGCAGAAAAGATGAAGGCGGGTGGGTGGATTTGATAGTCCTTGTACTTGATACTACGACATTGACAGCACCCACATCGCCCCCCTACTAGACTCGTCAAAAGGAACATGCCGTTTGTACAAGCCAGATCGAGAAGGGCTGAACTGCACTCTGCCTTTTATAACTCAGCCGAGCTCGAGGTTGGACATGGCTGGTCTTTTATGGTTGATTGTCATACTTGAGTAAAATGAATGCAAGACACAACATCTTTCTTCTAGATTCTCGATGAAAGACTCTTCATGAAATTACCGTCAGTTAACACCTTCAACCTCCCTCAAATGTATATCTCGTATTCGACGCCAGTTTGATTTTAAGCTTTTTCCTTGCATCAGGTACCCCGCGGCGCCCAGAAAAACAGAAAAACCACAGTGATGGAACGGAAATTCGCGGAGAAAACAAGGAAGCTCGGCGTGGGCCGGGTCCGTTGTCAAGCTTCTCCTCTCCTCTCTCCCCTCTCCCCTCTCCCCTCTTCCCCAGGCGCACCAGGCGCCCAGGAAAAGTCAATGAACATGACAATTTTGATGGGTGAAGGGTTAGGGCTGCAAGATCATAAATCCAGTGCCTTGGCTATATGCGCCAAGCTTCCCAACTTCCAATGCGACGGTGAGTATGTTGGTTGGGTTCTGGGATCAATATCACCTGAGATGACAATCATTACTATTTCACGGTCGGAAACACCGAACACAGCATGTGGTGGGAAAAGAAACTGTGTAACGTAGGTAGACATCGCACATCGGAGATTTGGCATTCTGGAAGTCCCAACGTTATGTAGTTGATCAGGAAGGCCAAGCCATTATTCTATTGACTACTGTACAACATATTTAGTTGAGGACATGAGGTTTTTTTTTCTGTTTGTGGTATAACATGACTGTGCCAATAGCTGGCTGATGCTTAAATCCCCACATAAGCTTTGGCTGCTCTGGGGAATTTGGTCGACTCCGCAATGCAAGGGTCATAGAGTCTCCGGAGCAATGCTTGATTTTATTGGCTTGGCAGCCAAAAAGCTTGCATCTGGTCAAGGATTTCAAAGGGATTCGACTGGGGCCTCCGGACTTCAGCGCCACATTACTGGCTCAATGCTTGTTCCCATGGACGAAGCACCCAACAGCAAAGAAAACCGCCAAAAAGCGGTAGTACGTACAGGATGACGGCAGGCTGTTGAGTGGCTTCTCTTCGACCTCCCACCTTGCAAAACGGTTATGACTACGGGTTCGCTCGGATTTGCTGCCCTCATTCAGGGTTACAGCATGCTGAGATCATCCACCGATGGCCGAAGCGCTTTCGTATGTATGTCTTGGAGGGGCACAGCTGGGCCTACACTGCAGTGCGGTTGCAGTATCGGACGCCGACGCCAGCTGGGGGGCTCAAAGTCAGTCAGGGAAGCTTCTGAGCTCTCATCCCCGCTGGCTCCTCCCCGCGGCAAAGATCCAGCCAGCAGTCACGAAAAGGCCCGATGAAGCATAAGTAGTCGCGCCTCCCTCAAGAACTTAGGACTTGCTCCTATGCTTCTTTCCTACACCTGCCGTGGTCATCGTCAGTTCAGAAGGCCAAGAAATGTAAGCATACATCACATATATCATTTCCTCTTCACCTCGCGACCTAGTCACTTTACTATTCTTGCTCCATACTATCTCTTCCTAAGACCCCAATTGTCCTCAGTACTCGAAAACCCAATAGACTGGTCAATTCGAAGCCGTCATGGCTGAACACTATCCCGAGGACAAAGGAGTCGGCGCAGCTCCAGTACACAATGAGACTCGCGGCAACGTCCCCCTCCATGAGTCTCACGATCCAGTAGAAATGAGCGTGGGCGAGTATGCGCGGACTCGTCTATCGACGCTGAAGCCTCCGATGCATAAGGCGCCGAATCCAATCACCCTTCTGCGAATGCTTACTTTGAAACAATGGCTGTTCTTTGCAGTTGGGTTCGCCGGCTGGGTAAGTAATAGAATATCACCATGAATCTGTATCCTCAAAAGCAGTAGCTGATGGTTTTCTAGACTTGGGATGCCTTCGACTTCTTCACTGTTTCTCTGACAGTCACCGAGATCGGTGAAACCTTTGATAAGACGAATACACAAATCACCTGGGGTATCACACTAGTTTTGATGTTGCGGTCTGTCGGTTCCGTTATTTTTGGGCTTGCTGCCGATCGATATGGGAGGAAGTGGCCTTTTGTCGTCAACAATATTCTGTTCATTGTATTAGAATTGGTATGTTGATTCTCCTGGCATACTTGCGCACCTTGTTAACACAATTAGGGGACTGGTTTCACGCAGAATTACAACCAATTTCTGGCATGCCGCGCGTTGTTCGGAATTGCGATGGGTGGTTTGTATGGAAATGCTGCCGCAACTGCACTTGAAGATTGTCCGGAGGAAGCACGTGGTCTTATTTCTGGTATTCTTCAACAAGGTGTAAGTCAACTGAAGAAACTGTGGTGAATTTGTTGCTAAACTGTTAGTAGTATGCTTTTGGTTATCTTCTTGCAACTGTATTTTCCAGGGCGCTTGTTGGTACCACATCCCACGGATGGAGACCTCTTTTCTGGTTCGGAGCTTGCCCACCTGTCTTGATCATCATCTTCCGTCTCTGCCTGCCAGAAACCGATGCGTATAAGGAGCGTGTATTGGTTAGAAATGAGAAGGGAAATATCGGAAAGACCTTCGTTGCGGAAGGAAAGGTAGCACTCAAGAGACATTGGCTGCTTTTGACGTACTTGGTTCTTCTCATGGCTGGCTTCAACTTTATGGTCAGTTCTCCAGCTTCCAAAAGTGAACCATTGCTAACAAATGAATAGTCCCACGGGTCACAAGATCTTTATCCAACAATGTTAAAAAATCAATACAATAAAAGCGCCGATGCCGTCACCGTTACTCAAGTCGTAGCAAACCTAGGTGCTATGGCTGGCGGGACCACTATCGGCTACTGTTCCCAAGTCTTCGGCCGTCGTTTCTCAATAATCTTCATCTGCATCATCGGCGGAGCCCTCTTATATCCATATACCTTCACCTCTAGTTCCGCCGTCATCGCTGCTGCATTTTTCGAGCAGTTCTGTGTCCAAGGAGCTTGGGGAGTTATCCCAATCCACTTGATGGAACTCTCACCCGGTAGTTTCCGTACATTTGTGGTCGGTACCTCATACCAACTCGGCAATCTGGTGTCTTCAGCTTCCTCAACAATAGAATCAACCATCGGTTCTCGCTTTCCTCTACCCCCGAAGGGCAAAACGGAACGTTACCAATACGGTAAAGTTATCTGTATTTTCATGGGCTGCGTCTACGTTTATGTCATCATTTTAACCTTTGTCGGTCCCGAGTATTTGAGACGATCTTTCGAGGTTAGGGACGATGAAGATATGGCAGTTGCGGCTGGCCACGAAACAATTGAGCATGCACTTGCCAGACGCGGAGTCGTTGATCCCGCAGTTAGTGATCGTGACGACGTTGCCGTTGCCGAAAAGTCTACGGGAAGAGGAGTTGAGAATCGCAGTGAGGTGTAATGGATTCGGTGTTATTCAGGAGGGGAAGTATTGATCATGATTTAATTTGAGCTGGATATGTGCCATTCTTTGGATCGTGTTGATTTTTGTAGCTCGAGCTCCAACAGAGAATCCGAGGAGAAGGGGACTGGTCATGGAGAATGAACAGAATGAGAATGATACCCAAACTATAACTTCGCTGCGATGAATTTTGGACAGGTAGGTAAGGTATTTTGGTCACGTGCCTATGGCATCGGTAGATGAAAAACAAAGCCGGCATCCACTTTCATGCTTTTAAAAACATTCTCAGCCGCGGGAACATGGCAACCTCACACACTCGATTACAGAAAGCTTGTATGCCATGTAGACTTAGAAAGGTTCGCTGTAGGGATTGCCCATCCCTAAGGCCATCTATAGACTTCACAAGTGTTGACGTAGAAGGTTAGGCGGAGGCTCCCATCCGTGTGCAAATTGCATTGTAAGCTTCCTCTATAGATATGCACAGTTGCTGTTGCTAATTGGGCTGAGGACCGGAGAGAGTCTTGTGAATATGCACCAGCCAAATCCCGGAGAAGACCACGAGGACCCGGCGGGCACATCGAAAGACGCGTTGCGGGCACAATAGCCAAGCATCCACAACCCAATAGTTTTCAAGAAACCCAACTCGGCGGGTTTTCCACCTTGTCTACAGGAGTGCCTAAACCCCCTATAAGTTTTACAACCAACAATCAAGCCGGGTATATTGACAGAGTAGGACCCCCTGTAGCTTCCACACAGCTTCTTGATAATGTTACCATCCTGTCACAAAGTGATGATAGTATCATGGAGGCTACAACGTCTGGGACAGATACTTCCACAGAGAAATGGGCGAATCCATGCTGCACGAGCGGAATACCAAGTTGTACTGATGTGAATGTGTCCACTAATTGTGAGAATGGGGATGTTCAGGAAAACGTATGTATGCTTCCCTTGGCGCGTCTTATTGAATGTCTAGTCGCTGATTTATCCAGCCAAACTGGCAATACCATGGTGTGTATATTGCAAGAGCCAGTCTTGGGCAGTGCTGAATCTCATAGGGCCATCTTCATTTCTATCGATATGCTCCTTGCCCGGCATCGATTGGGTTTCCTCAATAACACAGCTTCCCGGGTTTCGGGAAGTTGCTAAAGGGCTATCTACGCTATTGAGTCATCATCTTACATCTTGCCCTAAGATTTCTCAAGATTTGATTGCTGAACCCGACAGCGAGACAGCATGGAAATTCTCTCGAGGTTTGCTACAACCAATCGTGAGATACTTGCTTCCACTAAACGCTACTTGTAGCATATTTTGAGAATAGTTTTGAGGCTAGGCTCGGTATAGTCTCTCGACCCGCCTTTGAAAACAGGCTGAAGCTACATTTCATGCCAGGGAACAACACTATTTCAGATCCTGCGTGGTTCGCTTTAAGGAATACAATATATGCATCCGGGTGCCGAATTGAGATGTCAAAGAGCACTTCCTCGGTTCTCGATATCCAAGCTTGTGCCTGGAAGCATTTCGAAAAAGCTCTGTCTGTACATACCGAGCTTCTTTTTTCCGCCACTGGACTTATGGCCGTTGAAGCTTTGGCTGCAATGGTATGTAAAAGCCCCCAATATCTGAATATCAATTGATTAATTCTTTTCTAGAGTCATTACGTTGAGGGAATTGGGGCTCCCGGAATTGAGTACATGCTTTGTTCTTCTGCAGTCCGACTAGCACAGTCAAAAGGACTTCATAGACAGCCTTCATCAATCTGGAACTTATCCCATGAAGAAATTCAGCGGCGAAATTGGTTGTTCTGGGCCATCTATGCATACGAAAAGCACATTTCCTCACGTTCTGGTCGTCCTTCTGTGAGTATCCGATGTGCATGAAAAAATCTTTTAATTAACTATAGTAGGTTATTGACGACCTTGATGTTAGTTGCGCCTTACCGACATCGCCACCGAAAGGAACTAGTGTTAATTTGGAGTTTTTCATCTACGTAGTAGAGCATGCCAAATTATCCTCACTTATAATTAGGAATCTTGCCACAGCGAAGGCACTTCGCCAGCCACTGGGCGATATTATGAAAATAACACGAGAAATGCATCAGAAGCTTGAGGAGTGGCGCTGCTCTCTACCATTTGAGTTGCAACCGACCGCAGCTTTCATTCCACATCATTTGCCTGCTGGGTTAACAAAAGACGATGTATTGTATATCCGCTATTCATACGCTGGTAGCCTAATTGATATTCATTCTGTCTTTACGTCGCCGTGGAACAAAACCGTATACAATAATGTTCAGTCCTCGGCCATAAGGGACCAAATTTCAATTAGCGCTACTCATGCAATTGAAAGTGCTCGAAGCATCATTCTAAGCACCAATTACATTGAGCTCTCTGCTGCAACACCTACATGGTCAGTTACGTGTATCCTTTCATTCCAAACAGGCCTCTGACATTTCTCATATGACAGGCTGGCAGTCTATTATCCTCTTGTCAGCATGATCAAACTATTCATACATGTCCTGCAGCACCCTTGTCAAGAAAGTATCAAGGCACATGTTGCGCTTATGGATATAGGTACAGGCCATTTTAGTCGTTTGGAGCTTGTAGCACCGCAGTTATCAATTCCATTCACAAGAGAGATCGCTAGCCTCGCTCGTACAGTGGTGGAAAGAGCATCCAAGAACCTTTCGACTAAGGAAGCGCTTCCGGCGGTAGTTTCAGAGTTGAGGGAGTTCACTGGTAAAGTACCGTCAGTCTCCGTTGCAGATGGAATACAGCAACCCGCTGAAGACGCTGAGTTGGATGATGCTCTGGACAGCGGAATTCTAACCGACGATATGAACTTTGTAAACCTGTATAGCGAGGATTGGAGCGCTTTACTGTCCTCATTTCCAGGGTCTGGCGAACATATTAGTATTTCTCCAGCTGGACGAGAGGATTACTGGTAAAATATCTGAACATTACAATTTATCTACAGCTGTGGTCCTGGTTTGAATTCACAAATTCTCGTGAACATGTGCAGCCATTAGAGATTTGTTCAGTATGCTCTATGGTGCTCTTGCTCTAACAGGGAGTGAAATTCGAGCAGAAGTATCGACTCAAAGCTCCTATGTAGTATACAAGAAGCGAAGTCGCGCTCATTAGAGAAACGAAATTGTGCGTGGCCTGAATGTATTTCTCTTATTCCAACCTCAAAAAGTTTGTAGCTGCTTGTAGATCTATCTCTTGTGCCCCGCAATCCTGCCTGTCAAGGGATTCCTGGTTTATGGCGGCTCTCGAAATGGGACGACAACGGTATTGCAATGATCGCAACCAACTATCAACTTATTTACATGCACGGAATGATAGATGAAACTCTCGCTGTATTTTGGGGAGGGAATAGCAGAAGATTCTCTCATGCCAACACAGGTAATGACAGTAAAATTTCAAGCTACGACTATGCCAACAATGAAACAACCAACTAGCTCCAAAATCACAACTTGCTCCAGTCCAAGCTTTTGAAGACACTCTCAAGTCCAACAAGCTTCTCTGTAACACCCAAATCCTCACTAGTAAGAAGACCCTCCCTACCCCAACTCTTCTCCTTTGCAGCGTCCCAAAACTCAAGCATGAGACTCACTTCCTTACCCCACTTTGGCCACATAGTGTCATATTGCTCAGGAGAAACATTCAGATACAATGCTGGTTTTCCCGTAACCTTACTCCATACTTTCAGCATATCACTAGTGGTTATAGTTTCGGTCGCTGCTAGCACGTATTTTGATGGTAGGGTGAGTTTTGGTTGCTTGAAGATGGCAAGGACGTAGTGTCCTAGGTTTTCTTTGGTGTTGCCGAGGGTTGTTATTGGTGTTGATGGGGATATTGGCATGTGTTGGATGTATTGTCCTGTGGTTGCCTAGATATAAGAGACATTGCATTAGCCAAATATATAACTTGAAGTCTTGATTCTTCTACTTATAATCCACCAGAGTGTATGAAGAGAGACATACACCAGTGTGAAGGGAAAAAAAAAACTTACCACAAAATTAGGCTGAAACATAGGCATCACAATATTGGTCGCATAAAAAGAAACCCAAAGATAAGTAGTCTTCTCATGCAAATCCTTCAAATCATTCTTAATGAATTCATCAACGATGAACTTGCTTTCGAAATGAGGAACAGAAAATTTCCCATTTGAAATCGCTTTGTTATCTGGAAGTGTACTCCAGATATAATGTTCCAAGGTAGAAGTCTTGGAAGCTGCATTTGCGAGATTGATTCCTTGCTTGGATTCTATTTGGATGGTTTCTTCTGGGGTGTGTGTTGCGAATGGGGCGAAGAAATCTGTTACTGCGAAGATTGCTGAGGAGCCCTAAAACGTATCAGTACCTTACTATACCATACCGTGTTCGTAACGTAATATTAGGGGGAGAGAAGAGTTTATATTGATGAATTTACGTACCTGGAATGCCTTTACCAATGATTCTTCATCATTGAAATCAGCTGATACCATCTCAACTCCTCTGGCACTGAGTTCCTTTGCTGAAGGACTTGACAAATTACGAGTCACTCCCCGCACTTTGTAGGTACCATCCTTCAAAGCTGCTTCGATGACGGAACCTCCTTGTGTGCCGGTAGCTCCTATAATTGTTAGGATTGGTGCCATTTTTGCTCAAAAAGAGGAAGGGTTTCAATGGTTTTTGAAATTGGGAAGGTTGAGTAAGGTGAGGACGAAGTTGTAGAATCTGAGATGTGATGATGGAATTGTTTCTAGCTGGTGAGTAGGCCGTTCTTATAATGATTTCCTGACCCTCTTTACTCCACTAAATATTTGTAACCTGAGTTGACCAACTAATACGTGAATGTAACAACTACCGAACCTGCTCGGTACTTGGAAGCACATATTACGCTTTACTTTTTATGTTCGGCCCGGATGTATTCTGCAGTCTTAGCGAGGGGATGAGCTGTAAGCGAGGCCAGTTAGCTACCTCCCTCGCCTCCGACATAACAGGGTCGGCAGAGTCGTCGGTCCCAAGCTTCGAATGCTATGATAATAAGGCAATGTCTACGTGGTGAATGCGAAGTGAGGTGGTCTATTAAGCGAGGCCGGCAGTTGAATAGTTTAGGCCGATTTTGTACTGGAAGTTTTCAAGCATAACAGTATTTTGTGATACTGCTCGCTTAATATGCAAATGCCATGAATGTGCCAAGACCGGAAATTCTGGTTAGATTATAAAGCGAGTTAACTGTACTACTTATAGCGAGACTCACAATTGCTTTTTCTAGGAGCTTTTTGTCTTCCAAAATTAAAAGCAGATTTGAATTGTATGTTTCAAATGGAACTGACAGATCTACTTCTCCCCCTTTACAGCAACATCCAAACTTTTCTCAGTCTCCTGTCCCAATTCCTCTGGAGCATGACCTTCTACGACCACAGCATCCAAAACAATGACATTCGTCTCCTTCATCCAATACATAACAATTGGAACCAAGAAGACCGGACCAATAGCCTGTACAAACCAACTACTTCCGAACATAAAAGGTGTGGAGATATCATAGTAATCCAACGCATAAGCGATAATGTAAGAAGCCGAAGACCAGAAAGTGAACATGGAGATGAATACCGATAGGACCTTTGGATCATTTGATAAAGCTCCGAAGAACCATAGGAGAAACGTGCCGGTACATCCATCCATGTATCCATATATTACGTATAGGAATGCACGGACTCCGTACCCTGAGTCGAAGACATCGATTCTTTCGGACTCGGGAAGTCCTGTTACTGTCTCTACCATAGAAAAATATCCGCCGATCCATACAGCGTTGCAAAGGATGAAAACAAAGGCAATTCCAGCATACGCGCGATTCCGTCGTTTCATGGGAAGCTTGTCGGTGATGAGAGCCATGGTCCAACCAGAAAAGACTTGAATAACTCCAGAAAAAAAAGCGTTCAGTGATCTCCCGCGAACGGTGAAGGTAGGTGAGTTAAATCGATTGTTTTGGTAGACGTTATAGTAGTAATAACCAAAGGAATATGGCCAGACGAGAACGATCCATGGGTTTTGCTTTAGAACTAGCCAGCAGGTAATGACTTGATCTTTGAAAGATAGCTGTGATGGTAATGCGACTCTCGTTCCGTCTTCTCGCACAAGTTTGTGCATGGGCCAGAGCAATAGTGCCGTACAAGCGCCTAGGACCATCATGATGAAGAGCCCAATATAAGTTCCATCCGTAACCGTCGAACTATTGCTTGTCCCCGAATTCCAATTTTGGCCAACGGGAATACTCGATCCAACAACTGTACCAATCTGATAAACAGTCCAAAAGATCGCAACATAAGTACCCTTCTTATCTTCAGTAGCATAAGCCGTAATCCCAGTCCTTTCAGCAGTCCAAAGAAAAGCAGCCGAAAGCCCATTCAAAGCACCCCCAAAGATAACAAAAGGTTCATTTTTGGTATGATTATAACACCATAGACTTGCAGCATATGCAGCATATCCTAGACCACCAAAGAATAGCGTGATACGAATTCCGAAGTAGTTTAGAAATGCCGGTGCTATTAGAGCGAATGCTGCGAAGACTGTGTAGAGTGTTATACTGGCCATGTCGGCTAGGTAGGCTGTTTGTTGTCCTGCTCCTCCTAAGGCACTCATTACATGGTACATTCCTACTGTTAGGAAAACTACTATTCCTAGCATTGCTGTTTGGATGCGTGGATGGGTATATGCTAAGAGTTTGAGTCCACAGACATTGTAGCTTCGTGCAACCTGGTAGTGGTATGTTATTAATCATGATATTCTTCGCTCTAGCTCAAATTCTCCGTAGTTAAAAAACTTACTTGTGCTGAGCCTGGGACTCGTGTGGCTGCTTCATCGGCGGAAGTGTGTAACTCAGTACCAGCTTCGAGAGCAGTCGAAGTCAGCACAACCTCAGTATCCTTTCCCGGATTGAAAGAGAACTTCATTTTGAATGTTCCGTCGTTATACAGGAACAATCGAAAAGACTGACAATAATCTCTTTTGTTCTTAAACCGGACACCCGGCTGTATTATAGTAGCACATCACTCAAGATATCGGAATTAACAAAGCGGGAGAGCCCCGGCAACCTGTGGCGAGGATTACTACACCTTATCTATCATATAGTCGATATCGAATTTCGGGGCCGAAGAAGACAGAGAATCAGATACGAGTAGTTCGTATCAGTTTATCGGTATGGCATTCTAATCAAGAGTACGAGAGTAACGTCCGGTATCACTGCTTCGCCCCGCTCGCTTATCTATGGGTCATTTTGGCTAGGCTAGGGGCGCGAAGCGACGTGCCGGAGTTCACCCAGAGCTTCCTTATCTAGTGGTAAATACCATTAAAGATGGGGGTTAGCACCGTACATACTATTTTGGAGAGATATGCCATTGCGGACGTGGTCATTATTGAAAGCAGTTTCTACGAAGGTAGAAGGGGCTACTTCTATCTTCATCTTGCATCTGTAGGAGAAAACATGTGCGCAAAGTGGTGTTATATTCTGTACAGAGACTAGAGTGCTAAAATAAGCCTACTGATAGAAACGGCCATATGGCTAATCGATATATTTAATATTAGTTATACACTAAAAAGAGTTACTCTATTAATAAATAGATAAAGAAGAAGTATAGTGTTATTCAGACTCTAATATAGCGGTCTCTGGGAATAGCTAGCATTAATTAGTACCTATTGCTTGTAGGCTAGAATCTTGTTACACCCTAAACTTAAGAAGCTACCGTAACTCCTCCTTGTGAAATATTAATTAAAAGTTGCAACTGCTGCATGAATATGTATAGTACCCTGTATCCAGAGAGAAATTGCCTCAATGAATTGGAATTAAGTATTGCTATACCTATCACAAGCTGCTGATTACTGAAGCTCTGAATAACACCTGAGTACCTCCTAAGGCAAAGGCTAAGCAGTCGCATTGAGGTGTTTCTTCGGGGACCGATCGTTTTACATTTATGTAGTGTTGGACAACACAGAAGATAAAAGTGAGGTATGCTGTAGACAGAAAGCCAACCAAGACCTGAACACATGATCAGTTCTCAGAATCATCAAGGAAGAGTCCTACTTGCTCCAATACTAGATATATCGGGATCCGCCTGTCTCAGTATAGTAACTGCACGTTGCCGCGTCACACTAATTACATCATTTATCAGCTTTCGAAGTTCGCCGCCGCAGCTCTTCAGCATCATGCTCTTTGAATGTTGCACTAGCGACTTCTTATGATTGCTTGGCCTAATTTGGTTATACAAATGAGCTAAAGCTGAAATAAAATGCATTCCATCTAGCTGATTACGTCAGGGAACGCCTTGAGTGGATAACTGGTCATCAAGGGGCGAGTGCAGGCTTATATTTCGGCCTTGGATTGGTAGGCAGAAGTCCCTTACCATTATTGTTACTCCAGAGGAGCTAGTTTAGGATAGTAAGAAGAGTTAGGATGTTATTGTGAAGGATGATAAGTGGATTTATGCTTTCTATGCTTGTATCGTACTGGCAAGGGATAAGAAGTTAGACTACGAAGGTACAGTGTAAGTATTCTAAGTTCCAATTTAATTATTATTATGGGATAGACCTAAACTAACTAGTTCTGGCAATTCTACACCAAGTAAACTCTTCTCATTGCAGAATAGTAACTAAATTGGAATTTAGAATGCTTATGAACTGTACCTTTTTAAAATGTATAATTCGAGTGTATTCTTGCAGTCCAATAGCTCTAGTGATATAGAGAAGAACAGCTGAAGTGATTCATGTGAGGAATTTGTTGTGATAGGTGAAGTGAAGCCAGAGTAATAGACAGTAATTGTATAGTCACGTGACTATAATATCCGCAACTCTTTAACGGATATATAAGCACACTGAAAACCACGTCCTTCTACTACACTACATATATGAGTACCTGTACCCGCCTGATGGGCGCGGAAAGCGTCTTTTGTCTTCTTGTCAGGCCGTTGTCATGTGCTTTACTCGGATGTGCCTGATGGTCGCTTAGTACCTTAGTCAGCAATTCTTATCGTGTCCAAGGCTTCCCAGCCTCTCCTTTCTTTAAGCAAATACAACTTCAGCAGTCTTGCAGAACGACATTTTATATCATATAACAAAATGCTCAATACGGCGGTTTGGCCTGCTATCACGATAGCTCTCGTTGCTATAGGCACGTCGGCTTCCCTAACCCCCCAGGTTCCATTCGCAGAACCCTTAGGGTCGTCGGTCAGGATCCTCACCCATGAATCTCATCCAGAGCATAGCTTGACAATTACGGCGCATAATTCTAGCGAGCTCTCTCTTAAAAGCGATGGCCCCACATTAGCGGATGTTTGCCCAGGAGCAACCTCAGGATATACAGGATACCTCAATTCCGGCTCTAAGCATTTCTACTTTGCGTACTTCGAGTCACGCTCCAATCCATCGGTGGATCCCCTAGTTTTGTGGCTAAACGGTGGACCTGGTTGCTCAAGCATGACAGGTCTGTTTATGGAACTGGGACCTTGTACCGTGAATGAAGGAGGAGAGTCAGCGAGAGAGAACCCCAACAGCTGGATCAACGAAGCCAGCATATTTTTCTTGGACCAGCCGATCGGTGTCGGATTCTCTTACTCCACCAATGATTCATTTCATGGTGGACAAGGAGGTACCTTTGCAGCAAGTGAGGATATCTATGCATTTATGAGACTGTGGTACAAAGCATTTCCAGAATCGAAGTCGCTGCCATTCTCAATTGCTGGAGAGAGTTACGGAGGTCACTACATTCCAGTCTTTGCGGAACACATCAACAATATGAATAAGATTTCTACGCTTGACGAGCAGATCCCACTTGAGTCTGTTCTGATTGGAAACGGTATCTTCAGTGATACCAAGCAAGCAAGCTCGTATTACGATATTCCATGCACCAACGTTACAGGCATTGGCCCACTTCTCAACTCAACTGTCTGCGAAAAAATGTCCGCCGCTGTTGGAAGATGCGAATATTTAATGTCAGCCTGCCACGATTACCCAGATCCCCTTATCTGCAGATCCTCATCCTTATATTGCGCAGAGGAGCTCGAAATGCCGTACGTCGAATCTGGACGAAATTATTACGATATCAGCAAACCATGCGATGGATACTTATGTTACCCAATCATGAATTCAATCACTAAGTTCTTGCGAACCGACGAGGTCCGCCAAGCCTTCGGAGTCGACAAAAAGGCCCCAAAATTCGAAGGATGTAGCGATAAGGTTGGACGAGAGTTCGAAAAGGTCAATGATTTTATCATCGATACACAACCTTACGTTGCTGCTCTGCTTCATTCTGGAATTCGGGTTCTCATCTATGTCGGAACTTATGACTGGATTTGTAACTTCGTAGGAAATGAACGAGTCTTTGGATCGCTGGAATGGAAGGGCCTACCTGATTTCCGTTATCAACAGGAGAATAACAAGCAGGTCTGGAGCGGTGGATTGTGGTGGGAAAGTGGTCTATTGAGATATGCTAGGGTTGACGGTGCTGGTCACATGGTTCCTTGGGATAAGCCTGTGGAAGCATTGCAATTATTTAAGGCTTGGTTGAATAAGAAGAAACTAGAGTAGACCTCGAAATTTGAAGTCATATCTAGAAGCCTCAACAATTCAAGCACCGTTGTGGTCGGTCATGAGGGAGCAATAATGGTGACTAGGCTTAGGAAGATCGGGGAGAACATTAGATACTATTTTCCTAATTAAATATGAGAAGATTAATTGAATAGAATTTATATATTGTTGAATTGTGACATTTTTCACTAGAAATAATTATATGAATGTCTCCTTAGTGATGAAGACAGTAAGGTAAGCATCTCGTTAGATTTTGTATATCATCAATTTCTTAGGCTCCGACTTTCCTATTTAAGATACCAACTCGGTATTGCGGATACACCAAAGTTTTGTGGAATAAAGCTAACGAACTTAGGAGTTAGGATCATGTGCTTAAAAATTGGTTCATGCACAAAAAACTACCGGTAGAAAAGTCATGGTTGATTATGTGAGCTAGGAAAGGAAGCTTCAAATCCCCTGTATTTCGCCTTTATATAGACGCCGAAGCAGCCGAAGTCTGTGAGACTTTAGCTTCAGACGATTAATACGTACGACTATGACGTATCTATTTATGTCCTCGGAAAGACCGCATTTTTAGTCGCTACCCCTTAAGTAAATAAAAGGACATTTCGCCAAGTCATAAAAAGAAAACGGGAATGGCTATTCCCATTTCAAAAAATTAGGAATCTGCCTAAAATATACTTCAACTACCTACAAGCTCTTTCCAGGTCTTCGTTAAGGGGCTGTACAAATACTACCTACTCGACAAAAGTCTCGCCAACAGCGAAAATCAGGCGACGAGTCAACGACGATGACCTGCTAGCAAAACAAGAAAATAATGGAACCACAATCCAGTTCAACATCGCAAACCACACGACCATCCATAAACGAAGATAAACCAAAAACCCCAGAACTACGACAACAACAACCACCACCCCTCACCTTCTCACCCTGGACAAAAAAGACCTCAATAACAATCTGCACGCTCGGCCTCCTACTATTCGACCTCGTCCTACCATGTACAATCTACTACACACTCTCATCCACTACCACCCTCGACATAGAAGTAAATCTCGGACTCTCATGTGCATGCCTCGGACTAGGTGAGATGATGGAACTACCACTCCGAGGCTACCGTCTCGTAAAACATCACTCAGATTACGCCCCCCTAAACCAAACCGCAAAATGGGGATTCGATTTTTTATTCTGGTGGTATTTAATTGCTACTGTTATTGGGATTGTACCTTATGTAATAAGTACGAGTTTAGAAGAACCGATTTTATGGTTGTTTTTAATGACGCCGGGTTTCTTGACGGGGTTTGCTGCGGTTACTACGGGTGTTACTGCTTTTGAGTTTAGGTTACCTTGTAGAGTTAGTTCGAGTGCTATGGGGGAGTTGTGTAAACCTTTTGTTTATTATGTTGTGGAGGATTTTGTGGCTGTTGATGCGGGGCAGATGAGGGGATATAGAGAGGAATTGAGGGTGAGATGGAATGCTTCGCCAGTTTTTAGACGTTTGTTGTGGGATATTAATTTCTGGTGGTTGCTTGGGTGTATTATCTTTACGGGAGCGTTGGCTGGTATGACTTGGGGGTTGCCTTTTGATACTGCTTATGGGTTGTCGTTCGGGTTGTTGTTTTTATGGATTGGTATTTGGGCGTTAGGGTCTTGGATTTGGGTTAAGAGAGGGTTGCGTAGGGAACGTGATTGGTTTGCGAGAACTAAGGTCTGAATTATGAAAAGATGAGAAGATGGGAAAGAAATTGTGTTCAGAGTCAATGAGTTCGGAGAGAGGGCATGTCGGATGTGCCTTCGCAGGTAAGCCACCTCGAAGTTATTTACATTGTTCGGACATGTCCTGAGAACCTGCTGACTGGAATCAGAGAATTATACAATGGCTCTAGACCGTCATAATGACCTCAGTAACTGGTAGCCTTTTAGGAGTACTTATGGCAATGATGGCCACGAAAGTGTACTGTACCTTGGAAATTAAATCATACTATTCTATTGATGTACACTTGGAGGTTCAAACATCTCCGTGGATTAGGTGGTTTATGATTTCAAGGAATGTTATTGAGTAGGAGATTACATCCAAATTCTGGTGCATACAGTATAATTTGGCGCAGTCCCTTTACACAATGAAGCATATATTAGAGCAGAGATAACCCAACTTAACTGTTAGTTCGATCATATAATTATTAGAGCTGCATACGATCATTCAGAAAAACTAGGTATCCAGTCTACATTGTTATGCAGAATGCTCCGAAGTACCAATCAATAGAGGGATTTATCTAGTAGTACATAAAAAATCATATATTTTGCAAAACCTTACTTATATGCAATAAACATGTCAAAGCAATTCTGTGACTGTGACAAGTTATAGCATAAAATCTAATTTTTCTAGATATCCTCTCTCTCATAGATCGGGCAAGCCATCTCTATTCCTCCTCGTTATTTATCTAACCCTAATTGGCCAAAATAATATCCCTCATCAAATTCTTCCGAACATTCTTGAACAATTTTCTGATCTTGGTACTCCGTTTGAAGCTGGCCGGTCACTCTAGATAGCCCTCGTCCCTGTAAAGGAAGTCCTTTTTCTTTTAAAATGGCAATTCCAGCATTTTTTTTGGCCCATCTATTGACTCTAACTCTTTTCCAGTGGCCGGGTTGTACGTTAAATTTAGAGGTGTCGATGGGGATCTCCGGATCATCTAGTTCGTTTTGCGGATGAGCGTCTATAAGTTGCTGAAGTTGCGATTCCGGTAAAGGAGCTGCTAGAGGAGCGAGGGCAATCTTTTTTAAAATGGATGCTATTTGCGAGTTTGGGTACTCTTTATCATCAGTAAAATCGGAGCTCTGCTCCAGTTTTCTTACTGCCAGAAGCAACATTGCGCGCAGGGTACAGTTTGCATAGTTTCCAGCATTGTGGAAGTCCTCTGCCTCAAAAGGCAACCCTAAATAATCCATAGATAGCTCCTGTAATCCCATAGACTTATTTCTAGGCCTATCAAATATGTCGCCAGCCATGTCCCTTATGTCTAGAGCAGTTATAGCACAGTCAAGGTCATGTTTGTTTGATATCCTTAGTATCCTCATTAAGCTTCGTTCTGAAGAAAAAGTGTGAGCAACAATTACTACTTTTCGAAACTCGTTACTTTGTAGTTCGCCTGGCCTTTTCATCGCTTCTCGGACCTTTGCTGCTAGCTCATAAATTGATATTGTTTCTGAAATCCCAAACCTGAACTTTCTTAACGCCTTTATACAGCAGTGAGGTCGTCCCGTACTAAAGTTCTATGTAGAAATCATATCTTGCATGTCTAGCATACATGAAGATGTGTGACTTTCTTGACTGACAACTCGAAAAATATCACGAGTATCTAAGGTAGCGATGCCAAGCTGGGCTTTTCTAGACTTTTGAAACCCGGTCTGAATATTTGACGTCCCTTCAGAATCTATAGCTACGAAAATGACGTCTGCCAGATCTGGTGTGTCTGATGATAATGACGAGGAGTAGGGCTGGTCGAAGCCAAGAAGCGTATGAAGTTCAGCCATGCTGTCCTTCGCAAGGCTGACATAAGATGGCATTTTGAAATGAGGAAAAGGTTGGCTGATTGTGATATGATAAGAACGAGAGTATGAGGGGAAAGGATAATTGTTTCCTGTAGTTCTACCAATGGTGGATGTGATGGTTGCGTTGATGGTGTGCGCGGGCGAAGGTTTAGAGAATAGGTAGGTTGAGAAATAAAGGAAGGACCAAAAAAAAAAGAGAGAAGTCTTCTAAGTATTTTTCTGCAGCGATGAGCTTAAGTTTAGACTTAGACTGAAGCTCACTAGAAGGTTGCCGCTTACCTAGCGTCATCGACTAAGTATCCGACGAGATCCACAAAACCTCGATGCATTTAGTTTGTATTAAAAGCCAAAGACAACGAAAAGAGATAAAAAAGTTTGTGGGGGTAGTGAGATTTGAACTTCACGTACTCTACGGCTTTGGTGGAAACGGAATTCGAACCCGCGCGTCACAAGATACTATGGTCAACCAGTCCCAGCGCATTCACCAACCTCGTACCCCATTGCTTGTTTTGTTTTACTCCCAACTGACTTGCCTATCTCTGCTCATAAGACGCTTCATTTCCCCATTTCATAATATAAAAGTAAATATCCACATAATCCTGTATCTCTGATTCAGAATACAAAAATGCGAATTCTACGTAGACTACTCGAGCATCCATCACCTCAACCTATTTGATACCCTACACAACACATGAAGTATTCTGCTCTGTTTTCAGGACACCCAATCCCTAAGTTTCTCCCCCACCAACGAAGAGCATAGGAAATAGTCACTGCCCGAAAAATGACCGCAACTTCCCTTCTTGTCGTTCAGCCTCCTCAGTAAGTGGATTCGCTTAAAAAGGAGCCTCGTCTCTTAGCGAGGAACTTAGCGGATGGCAGATACTTTTTATCGAACTTCTCGTAGGCGTCGTATGGTTATGGGATGTTTAAAGAGTTGCATAGAGGTCGAATATATATTTTGGCAGAACGAAAGTACTGAAATGGGCGTATTTAAAGTAAGGGAATAAGTGGCGTGACTATTCTTAGGGGACACAATTCACTGTGTAACAGTAATTGGTGCTTAGATTTGAATGGAAAAGGCCAGGTGCTATCAGAATCTTCTAATTAGATTGATTTCCCTTCAGTAACATGGATATTGATCATCTGGACACCAGGAAATACCAAAACGGTGCTTCTCCCTTAACCTGCAAACAATCAAATAAAGTCCAACCCAATACTGTTCATGCTTAGACAATGTAAAACAGCTAAAAATGCTGATTTACGCACTTATATAAGCTCCAGATACCATCCAAAATTAGTATGACTCCTACCTCGCTAACGTCTCATACTTCTATCACCTCAACCCCCGATCCTCTTCATCACCTCTGCGCCCCCTAACCATGCCTCACACATCTCCCTATCAATACTCTCTTCTGTAAAACTGCACCTTCCCCAATCCCACTCCAACCATCTTCTCGCCATACTCCCCTCTTCACTCCTCAAAATACCAATTGCTAAATCCAATTCGTCTGGCCTTTGGCCACACCAGTAAAATATAGTCGCACCGCATTTACTGCAAAAGCTTCGACATACATCTGGCGATGACCAGTTATACTTTATCGTCAGTCCAAGATTTGAGTTTGGGTTGGATGCAGCATAACCAAAAACCACTGGTTCTAAGTTATAGTCGGAAGAGATGGAGGTGGGATCATTGGTTGTGGGAGCATTGGCATTAAAGACGTTTACAGATGGAACAAGGGTCCATGGTGTTAGCGACACGCCAGTAGAAAGGCGACAGGACCGACAGGCGCAGAGATATGTTAGGTATTTTGTAGGGTCGGAGGGGATGTAACGAGCTGAGTCTTCGGGATTGGAGTTAGAAGTGGAGGTGTAGTTGGCGCGTTTAATTAGGAGGGAGACTCCACTGCAATGGCACTTGGCTGTGAGATAGGAGCTATCTTCCGGTTGTGGGAGAGTGCCGACGGATTTGCTTGGGAGCGAGAGGATGGCGGCGTGTGAGAGGTCGAATGTGTCTTGTTGGGGAGCAGGCTGTGGTGCCGCAGACCAAGTTGGGATAGAACGGTCGTTGAGGTTGAGCAAGAGGGGAACCAGCCCGCTGTCTAGTGTGTCGAGGACGAAGTCATGGCCAGAAACCCTAATGGTGTCTTCTAGCCATGTAACATTATTTGTTTTAGAAGAGAGGCTCGGTTCGACGATTCCGCCGAGACAGTACCACTCCTTACTGCGATGATCAAGAACAAAGCTGTGGCAACCACATGTAGAGCAGAAGTAGCGACTGAAGAACTGAGAGCTTTGATACGCTGTAAGTTTTGGGAGGATGTCTGCGGATGGAGAGGAATTGAGTGGCGGAAAGGAGGCTCCTAGGGAACCAGTAGTCTGGCGGCAAATGTTACAATGGCAAATCGATATACACAGTGGAATCTCTGAGTCCGATAGGAGGGTACCGGGTGCCGATATAGCACCGCAGAGACATGTTAGATGCGCTGAGGAAGTCGAAGTCATGAGAGCTGTAGTCTTTTGTCTAGCATCGACATTACCTCCGTAAGCTGAAGTGGGGTGCTATAATATCTTACCTCTTACCTACCTAATTCTTGATGTCTTACGTGGGGGCATTGAGCCTCATATCCAAAGGACTCTTGTAGTGAGCTCTGGGTGGTTCAAAGTGGGGGGGGATTCCAACAACCTTTCGCTGAGCCTAAGCTCGCTAATTTACAGGCTTTGCTACCCTAAATTACAGGTACTGCGCCCGGACATCTACCACCTAGGAAGCGGTGAGGCAAACCGAGGTTCTTCTATTCGAGTCATGAAGACCTATATATATAACCGTGCCTTCCTCACTTCGTAGCGTTTAGTCCTTCCTATATAAATCTAGAACTGTAGTGTGCGCTTCCAGACCTCAATTAGCAAAATATCGCATTACTTTCAAAGATCTATTCTTTCGAGAGAAAACCCATACCGGCGCAGTAGAACTTCAAACAATACGAGCGACTACACTATTTCTGACGATGGTTTTCTCAACAACTGAAGCCTTTGAAGGTGTGCTCCTCCAACTAGAGCTACAAGATCTTTTACGAGTGCAGCGTGTCTGTTGCCGTTGGAGAGACGTCATCGTTCAATCCCCAGCTCTCCAACAAAAGCTATTCTTACAACCAATTTCCAACAAAACCCGACAGGCAGGGTTAAATCCGATGCTGCAAGCAATTTTCCCGCCATTTTTTCAACTACAAGAATTACCAAGCCGTTGGGATTTCGCCATAGCTAAAGAGGTTCAACAGCAGGACTGGTTTCAAGATGAGAATCGTCGTAAAGCGGTTTTACGACCAGAAGCTTCATGGAGGCGTATGCTTCCCGTTCAACCTCCTGCCAGAATCGACAGAATAGTGCACAACGAAATTTGTTGTCTAAATGAAGAAATATTAGATTATGAGAAGATAAGCGCTAAGTTCGAATATCTACAGCAAGAGGGAGCACGTATGGGTCTTATATTCGATATTGTGGTGCACTTCCTTGACGACTTTTCAGACCCTAGCTTCTTTATTCAGTGGTATATGTTTCCAACTCTTGAAACAGCTGAGAACGAAGAAAGCACGAGGTTAGAAGATGTGGAATCTTCCGTACTGGAGACTGAGGCTGAGGCTGAGGGGTTGGAAAACAAGATAATGATGTATGCTGCCCATGACTTAAACCGTTCATGTAATCATATTGTACTGGTAGACAGTGGACTGAGAGTGGTAGACTTCAATCCCAAGCTCCTTAAGAATGAGGATCCTTATGTGGATCCTTATGAGACTTCTGATGATGAGGCTGCCGATGATTAATAACGGTATCATTCTTGGGCTTATGGAATGAGGCCTCAATACGACTGTAATTGCGCAAATGTGTTTACTAGTCTTCTGACTTTAAAATACTTAATAGTTGAGATAATTTTCACTAATAAGCATTGTTGCAACCGAGAATATAAACCAAGGCAATTGTACTTACTGCAAACTTGATCATTTACGTATACCTGCACAGCCCGAAAAATCCAGACATAAAAAAACATCCTAGAGGTATTACCTACTTACCCTAGTCAACATAGAACAAGGAAAGAAAAATAAATTAAGGTTTTCCGAGTTATAATAGGTATGCTTAAACGCTTAAAACTATAGACCTAGTAGTACCTTCCACACAAGTACTTTGACTTTCAAACCTAACAGGCAGATCATCCATTTCAATTCTCATTTTATCTGTAGTACT
The DNA here is from genome assembly GCA_003008705.1 of Pezicula radicicola. Lineage (NCBI taxonomy): Eukaryota > Fungi > Ascomycota > Leotiomycetes > Helotiales > Dermateaceae > Pezicula > Pezicula radicicola. The sequence continues at coordinate 596,924 of PDUO01000017.1, forward strand.
AAGAGGCTGACTATCTCCTTGAGAACCGCCCACTTTGGCAGCGAAATGCGAATTTTGTGCCGGTGACTTCTTTCTAGAGCATCTTTCTCTCGTACTTTTGATGAAAGATCGCATTAGCGGAACTAAAACGGGAATATTGGAGACATATACCTAGATTCAGCAGAGGTTGGTAGAGATTCTAGGTAGTAGGGAGGACTTGACATACGGCTGTTCCTGTTTCTCGGACTTTCTAAAATTGCCAGGTGCTGTTGTTCAGATTTATTTTGCTAAGTAACGCACATAAAATCTATTGTTTTCGATGAGTAAATCTCTTGGAATCATCATTTGAAGAGCGGTGGGGGGCCAAAGAAGCAGTACGTACAACCATGAGTCCAACTGAGAATATCAAGCAGAGGTAAATCTTCTGTTTGAGCGGATATTCTGTCTTAACAAAAAGCGGAATTGGAAATATGAGTATTGCCAAATCACTGGAAATGTTGAGAACGCCTTGCACTATCGCATAGTTCTGCCATGAGACGCATTGTACTTTGAAGATGTTTGTTAGTAGACTAATTCAATCTGTGAGACTAGATTTTCTTTTACTCACGTGAGCCTCCAGAAAATGACCAACATGCAACCCTTGAGTGTATATAAGAGGTTTATTAAGCCCTTGAGTCGAACGATCATCAGTAAATTTCCGGTATTTACATATTGTTGTTGCGAGGGGGCATTTTCCGTACCTGTTCTGCTACACATATAAACTTGCTTCCTTTGATGTATGAATCTCTCATATTGCTGTAAGCTAGGTAGTTTCGTCCAGCTGTTGAATCTGTTGTATCCTCCCCTGCATTAAATTCAACTGCCGAAAGAAGATTCATAATTGTAAAAATAGTGTACCATATCTGTTGCGTTCTCAATATATCAGCGAAATTTCTACTAAGAAACTCTCCTTGTTAGGCCTTGCAGCGAGAACTTAAAATCTGCTGAACCTATTGCTGTAGCCTTACTGTTGCTGCAATCATTGCTTTATCTTCGGGTTTGAGCGATGTTGTTCCATCTCGCTTTGCTTGACTCCAGCTGTGTGTAGTCAGTAACTTGCAATATAAATGAAGGGATACGTCAACTTACAGACGAATAGAAATCAATGAAATCCCTGTGGAATACCAAGTCAATGACTCGATCATCAACTTCCGTGAGGTATTATCCATGGTGATAATATTCCTCTCGAAAGGGTCTCATTTCGAATTGATCCAACGATAGTGAACAGACGGGTGGTAGATAGATCAGGGGAAGGTAGTATTCATATTATAGTTCTTGGCTAAGGCATGGGGGCCGAATCACTAGAATAAGGTTACATTATGATGTTTAGTTGAAAGTATGAGAGTTTTTAGAAGGCACTAGGCTATAAGCGGATCAAGCGTGTCAAGGCTTAGCTTGCTCAAAACGGAAGAATTGTGGTTGATTTTGGCAATACGAGCACGCCTAAGCAAGGCTAGTTAAAGACTTGAAGTCTGGATAGATTTCCATAGATTGCGATTATATTTTACTATCCAACATGTTCTCAGAAACTGTTCCTCAGTCAACAGACGTGCCTAGAGTTTGTGGCTTAGAAACTCCTGCGAGGATAAGAATATCGCGAGTAATTCCGACCAAAAAGTAATCAGCTTCATTACCCAATCTTTTACTCTCTTGGCAAGATAAGACGTGCCTAGAAAAATAGAGATTATCGTTTCGAGGCAACATCGAACTACTACTGGAATTTGCGCTTGTAAGTATACGAATCCGAACACTAAACCAATTACACAACTTACAGACAAGAAGTACTAAATCTAGCCATTGGTAGACATTTCTGTGTGTTCAGTAAACGTGTAACAGTAATGTGTAGCTAGTTCTCCCGCGGAGTTTTGAATGTTGTGTGCAGCTGCTAAGTACCATGAAAGGCACACCAGGTTGAACTTAACTAAAGTCTAGCTAGTCGTGCCTGGTATAAGCTTAATATTAAAGCTTTCGGCATGTCGTCATTGCTTCTCAGGCCCTGAGATCTAGCCACCTTGGAAATAAAACTAAGTTAGTAACTCTAATGTCGCCTTGCCATTCTCGTTTGTCATTATCTCCTACCGTTCCCACGTGGGTTGGCTGAATAAACTTCCTTCTAGAGAAGAATCTGATAGGTCCTGGCTATTACCCTTTTTTGCTCGCTTCGAGTCGCCAATTCCTAAGTAATAATTTCTTTCAAAAGACTGGTGAACCACCACATAAACTGATAGGTATATTTCCCTATCAATTAGATTGCCGCATGGCTACAGGGATCAACATTTGAAGTGTGTTACGAGTGTAATAGTTGCATTATGTATATGTCAAAGGCATCAAAAAGCGTCTATATGTTTGGGGAGGCCTGGCGTGGGGATAGGTCACATGTCTATTTCCGATACACTACAGGTGTCCAACATAAGTTAAGATTTGGTTCCTTCCACAGGTATATCAAGGGCTCCAGAATGTTGTTAAGAAGACTTTGTAACAATCAAACAGGCTTAAGTGGTTGGTCACATGGTTTTGGTGCTACTGCTTGAACTGGGCTAGCGACCAGAGTTACGTTAGCAGAACAAGCCACCTAGAACCAACTAAACCTTTTGTAGACCTCCTTTAGCAAGCTCCACGCACCATGAACGGCATGTATCTCTACCAATCATAATCTACAACACCTTCTCCGATTCCATCGCACAAATGCCACGCCCGTTGTACCGTCTGACTATTGTCAATATTTTGACGAGTAGGCCACGGTCCTCCTACCCCTTATCCCAACCCAAAAATAACCCGCAGCCTGTAGGAAACTTTGTCACAGTGTACCACCAGGCTATGTCTTAGTGCAACCTCTGCAGCAATCTAAAGACGGACGAAGATTTTTAATTAACATCTAATTTTATGCCAAGCAAACTTATAAAGTCTGCCACAGGAACCGAATGTTTTAGCGTGAAAAGTGATTTTTGAGGGAATTTTTTCAACGATTCCGCTCGTGTTTATACTCATTTTCTTGCAAAGCAGGAAGATAGTCTAACCCCAGAGTTGTATTTCAGAGACGATCGGCCCAAACTTGTCTTGGAATTCTATTATCGAGAAGAAAATGAGGCTTTGAGTGAGTAAAGCATTCTTCTTGTCAATCTCTTATAATGACACAACTGCCAAAGCGAACTCTTGCTTTTGGACAAAGCTCAACTGGGGAGATAATTTCCAATCTAGACACACGGAAAGGGCAATATGTTGCTCTAAGTCATTGCTGGGGATCAAATCAATATTTAGTCACGGAATCTAAGACGCTATATGATTACAAATGTTTCGTTCCATGGAGTAAACTTCTGAAGATATTTGAAGATGCGATAAACATTTGCCATATCTCGATTGACACCCTAAGTATCATCCAAGATAATCCTACAGACTGGGAAATAGAGTCAGCCAAGACGACAATCATCTATCAAAACCCATATCTTACTCTTGCTGCAACCGCCTCAGGCAACGACATGGGTGGATGTTTTCCTGAGGAAAATGCTTCTGTTGTAGCCGAACATGAATTTACTACATCGCGATCTTTGATAACTACACATCGTATCATGGTTCGCCGGAAACCTCAACATTAGGCATGGCATGGCTATCGACAAATGCTTTTAAGATCCTACATTCGTTGGTAACACGTGCATAGCGGATACTGTCTCCAAGTTCTGCACTATTGCAAGGAAGAATTGATTTGCGAATACAAAGAAGAGACCTTATGTGAATGTAGAAGTCTATCCAAACTGCCAGAAATGAAGAAATTGAAGACAGCGCAACTTAAGTGGGTTTACACTCGAATGAGAGGAGAATAGAAGCCCTCCGATGTCATGCATCTCGAAAAGAGTCGGTACCGCTATAGTACCAGTTCAATATCTCCGCATTAGGTCCCCAGGACCATACCACCGTTTCTTCCATGAAACGGTTATTTTTGGAGACTACGAATTTCATCATTCTGTATAAATTCCGAGTTGACCGTTTAAACTAGTGGCTCTGTTCCACCAAGAATTTTTCCACGCTATCGGCGTAGGCAAATCTTCTCAAGGACGTCGAACTATTCCATACTGCTGTCTTATGTTTGCAAAACCCTGACAATTATTTCACTCTTATTACACATGGAGAACACTAGCAACGAAATGGAAATTCATCTTCGTCTTAGCGAATAATCATCTTCCCTGCCATAAAAAATACATGCTCCTGACTTTCCACGATGTATAGCTCTAAGCGAGCTCTCAATCAAGGTAGGTAGGCCACCACATCTCCAATCCCACAATCCACCCCACCCTGACCACCAACTCCCAATCATGTACGTACTACCCTACAATAAATCGAGGCCGAGGATGTTGATAAGTAACACCAACAGAATGACCAATAAGCAATCTCCCACTACTTCGTGTATAATTCTCTGGCTCTGGCTCCTTATAGACTACTTGTTCAGTCTTACTCTTCCCATGCTTCTTACTCTTCTTAGATGAAGCTTTTGGCATGTAAGGTTGCTTTTTTATTGTGTTAGTTGTTATTTATTTACGGGATGGATGGAGGGTGTGAACGGAGCTTACGGGTGGGATTGGGAATAGGAGTATTGGGGCTCTGGTTGGCCAGTTTGATGTGTTGAGGGGCATTGTGGATAGCTATTCTTGGTTTTTGATGTTGTGTTATTGATATTTTTGGGCGTTGGTTTGGTTGGGCTTGATATGAGGTGTTGGGTTTATGGTTGGAGAGATTGAGAAGAAGGAACGTGCTCTGTATTTATACTACTAGTATGGGAGATGTGAATCAAGTTTGGTAGACTCAAAGATCATAGATCTTGATTTAAGTTTGTTGTTATTGTGCTGTACGAGCATCGACTTGAATGATTAGTTCTTAAGAATATGATTCATTGTAGTTCATGATTTAGAAAATTAGCCAGGTGGTAAATTGATTTTCATGTACTCTCATACAAGTTCTATGACTCTTAAACTCTCTGAATCACATTTCAGGAGCGGCATAAGATACTTCCAAAGTCCAAAAAAAAGGGGGGGGGGGAGGATTAGTACATGAAGTGAGTGTAAGGTATGTAGGAACAAAAAGTGATAATCTAGTAGTACTCAGATAGGAGCAATATGTAGTAGTATTATATTCTATAAGGAACTAGAATGCGGGAAAAGGCCTACTTGTAGTGCCCAGAGGAGGACGGTCGCATGACTACTCTCATTTCATTCAACATAAAGTATACCTTTTGTTATATATATTATTATAATAAGATATAACCTAAAGGGCTAAATAATCAGGGCAGCAAGACTAGTGTTTCCTACTTAAAGCACATGCCATGTTTAAATAAAAAGTCTAAAGCCATATATCGAAACTCCTAGAGTCCTGGTGCCTATGTTCTCTCCATACACATCGAACTAGATAGCCTTGTCGCCTCGCGACAGCACGAGGAGACCACTCTAGCGCAGCAGCTATGTCCAAGAAAGGATTCGGTGACGACCCAATAGGATACTTCCGCCGAAGTTCATGATCTTCCAATACGGTGCCAAAACAGAGCTCAAGGAGCATGATGCCGAGATTTGAGAGGCTGTGGTCATTGGGATCGTTGGAGGTAGATGAGGTGGGTCGAAGTCTCGTGAGATGTATGGCTGATCGAGGACGATTCTTTAAGGCTTGGTGCTGTCTCGGAGGAAGAGTATATCTTTCTTGCTCCACTGGGAAGCTGGATATGAGAAGATGCCAACGTCAGGGCTATAAGGCAGCGTTGTCGGAGCGTCGGAGTGATCTGGGAGTCTTTGCTAGGGAGCCTCTCGAGCGAGATTGTATCATGAACATCGGCTGCGGTTTGACTTTCGAGTGGACTCAGAGCGAAGCGGCCATCTTCTCCTTTCAAGCAGCTGCGATATTTGAGGTTGGAGCGGTATACGGCAATGGTGTCGCAGAGATTGCTGACATCGACTATGTCAATCTCATCTGCATACGATTATAGGTCGGAAGTATCTGTGAATTTGACTTGTGGGATTGGAGCTGGTGATGTTACAATGAAAGATACTGAGGAGATTTGTGGTGTCAGTTGGGTGGACAGAGTATCACTGCGATCTGTAAGTTGAGGCTCCCCATGATATGAACATAACGAACCTGGGATAACAAGAAGTAACTGTTTTATCCTTCTTGAACTTCCCCATTATAGACTTCCTGAAAGATGACTTCTTTCGCGTTGGGGTTGTAGAAGCCTTAGATGAAGTTTGAGATGAGATCGATTCGTTCGAGGCTACTGGTGCCATCGCTGTAAAGCTCACAGTCAATCTCTTTAGCTGCCATTCATCCTCGAGCATTTTGATACTCGTCTCCTAATATGTCGAAGACCACGGCTGCGGTTTAAGATTCTGCTGGGCGTAGACAAACATGATTCTAAAATCTGCCTTCGAAGTCGTCCGATGCTGTAAGAGAAGATTGGCTTGATGGACTGTCTTGCAATCGCACCACCATTATTGTGTGAGGAGACTGTAGAGCTTGTCCGCGTGGCGTCAGAATTTCCAAAGTCCTTTGCTTAATTGAAACTCATCCTAACCCGTTGTAATTGGAACTCGAAATTTGCTTTGCTCACGAAAGCGTCGATGGAGGTTTTGGAAAACTTGTAACGAAGGCCGACCTGTTCAACAATATGATTAGAGCAAGAATTATGCAACAAAGGAGATGGAGACGCTTGTTCAAGCAAAGCGGCACCTGGCCATGGCTCGATGCCTCTTTCTGATCGGTCACTAGTCAGACCTGATTACGAGGACGCGGATAACCCTAGGCTACACGTCACCGCTTTTAAGGGTCTTTTGAAGGAAGTGAGAGAAGTCATACACCAGGAGAGTGTAAAGGGCCGGTACGGACCCGATCCTGCTGAAAGTATACTTTTTGAAAAGGGTAGTACTTGGGGAAGCGGTATGGCCTCTTATCTTTGATCCAAAAACCTGGTACGCTGCAAATTATGATGACTGACGTTATTAACCACAGCCTTGTTAGCTGCCGCCGCTGGTGGTAACATTGATATCGCGAGCCTATGCCTCCCACAAGAAGTAGACAATGAAGTAGTGTGGAAGGAAAGGGTAAATCGTCTTCCATTCAGTAAAAACGAAGGTTGGGTCCGCTTCACTGGGCCGCATCAAACGGACACCTTGAGATGGCAAACTTTCTCATAGAGCATGGCGTCTCAGTCCGAGATAAAGTATTTAATGGTTCTACAGCAGCAGATCTAGCACGTCGACACGGCCATGATGAACTCATGCAAGTACTAGAAGCAATTGAACTGAGTCTCGCGGACTACGCCTACTCGGACGCCCAACCGGGTCTTGGGAGTTCCTCTCAACAATAACCACAACATAATCTGCGAGTGACTGGTATGCCTGTCTCAGTTTCAACTTGAAAATATTGAGCTAACGGATTCAATAGTAATAACTGCTGAGGCGCTCTACAAGCGAGATGTCTTCCGATCCATTCGCTGTCACGACTATTAATGGGAAGCAGACGAAAACGACAACAATGATTAAGAAGACTTTAAATCCACATTGGGATGAATATTTCGACTTGTGGGTTCTACTTACACTTTTGCAGCGTTATGAAGGATAACAGCATTATTGCTATCCAGATTTTTAATCAAAAGAATTTTACAAAGCAGCACCAAGGTTTTCTTGGTGTTATCAACAAAAGCATAATAATCTGGTAGTTCTTAGCTATGTATTCTTTAATCTTTCAAAGATAGTTTGAGGTACAGCTAAGATGAGACATCATAAGCGATCGCTAAACTTCTTAAATATGTGATCGGGTTGGTTGATTAAGTGATTGGGCAGAGCGGCGTTGTCTGAGACGTGAATAGCACTGGAATTTTGTCCTTGTGGTTAGCTTAGGGAGCTGGTCGCTTAAGGATTTTTCTTTCTTTCTTGGAAAACTCAAATGATGGCACTACCACACGGCGAAGTCATGGAGTGACTAAGTTACTTTGAGTCACTCAAAAGAGAGTGCAGTAGCATGAAAGATCTACTGTACGTGAGAATTTTGTAGGTTCACAAAGGTAGTTCGATAAGTTACTGTGTTCATATCAAGCTTTATTGCTTCTGTGAGGTATTCTACTGCTATGAAACCTAGACCCAAATGCTTGTTTCATTGTTTCATCAGATCTTTATCCGCATCCCCAATTGATGAATGAGATTGTTTAAGCCTCAACTGCAACCTCACCCTCGCCATCGCCAGCAGACTCCTCCTTGACTGGTTCCTCCTTGACTGGTTCCTCCTTGGCTGACTCCTCCTTGACGTCGGCGCCATCCTCAGCGTCTTGTCCGGTGTAGTTGCCCTTCTCGTCAATGAGACCTTGCTTCAAAAGTTGAGCCCACTTCTTCTCGACAGCGACGCCGGAATACTTGTCAGATCCATCTTGCAGCATTGTCTCAGCAATGCGGGTCCACTTGCCGAGTTCAGCCTTCCTCTTCTCAGCCTCAATGTCCTCCTCAACTCGGGTCTTGCACTCGGCGAGCTTCTTGGCCTGTAGATGTGTTAGTTTATTGACTACGATAGTGAAATGACTTCGGGTTTGCGTACGTCACCGGCCTTCCAGTCTTGAGCAACAGCCATCAACTTTGGGTAACGTTGGCGGCAGAATTGAGAAGCGACTTTCTTGCCGATTAGGCCTTCATAAGCAGCTGTGATGTCAACCCATGGCTTTCCATCTCGCTTCAAGTCAATGATCAATCGATCAGAATCAGTGAAGTCGGCGGCAGACTCCGGGAAGGCACTCTTGGTTGGAGTAGCACGAGCCTTCTTGCTTGGAGTGTCGTCATTGTTGTCAACAGCCTTTGATGAGCGCTTCTTGCCAGTCGACTTGCCTTCGTTATCCTGCGACAAGATTAGCAAAGATGAAAAATGCTGAAAATTGAGACACCAAGTTGACGCGAATAACTCAAATTAAATGCCCCATAAAAAAGTGATTTACTTACAGCAACAGCAGCTCCCTTCTTGGCAGATGGCTTACGGCCCTTCTTTGGTCTGGCGGGAACCTTGGCTTCAGTGCTCTCACCAACGCCATTCTGGTAGGACTCCTTAAATCATGTCAGCAAAGCAGAATGCAAAAGGCAAAAAGTAAAGGTGAGTGAATCGAAAGATGAGACGTGTGAGTAAAACGCGCGGAAAATGGTGACGGATAAGAAGATGATGACAAAGAAGACGATGATAAAGAAGGAATGTGATTTACTCTAGAAACCAAGCCTGCTGTAAGAAGGGCGACAAAGGATATGGTTTTTAGTAGATGGGATGGGGCTTTGATGTAGGTATAATGGATAACGTTTACTGACCTGGCTGGTTGCTTGGGCGATCATTGTACCCATCTCGGCGTTGCCAGAAAGGGACAGCATGTCTGGTGTGGACTCCATTTTGATGAAATGGACAGTTGTTGAATGGTATGTGCTTTGTTGGTGTTGCGTAAGGTGGGAACGGTTACAAAGACTGAATATGGTCAAGTCTTTGTAGTGTTGGTTGGTTGTGTAGAAGGAGAGGTCGAAGTTCTGGTCGAAGCCAAATTTATATGCAGGGAGGCAAAGCGAGATCGAGGACAATAGGTATAATACAGACTATTCCTATTGTAGCAACAACACTAGGTAGTACCCACGTGCCGTAACTCGAGAAATTCACTTGACTTGAGTAGCTTTCCAACCTTGAGTAAGTAACTCACTTAGCTTCAATAATGTAGCATGGCTAACTCGTCGGCATAGCACCAAGAGGGCTTTGACTCTTTCAGACTTCAAGATCTCTTCGAAATGTTCCCTCACATATAGCTCCTAGCTCGCTGTGTGGCAGTTGACGACATCATTTGTTTTGCAGCAGGCTTATGGTACTCAGACCAACTTAATGATCGAGATACAGTGTATCTAAGCCAGCTACCAGGATGTCCTGCTTGATAAACAGATCTTGCGCTGACAAAGAAGCTTGCAGTGATGCTGCTTATCTTATTCTGATTACAGGATGCAAACCCGGCGACGACAGCGTGCTGGTTCCGTGCTTACGTGTCTCAAGCAACGTGTAAGCAGAAAATGAAGCAGGATTCAAACGCCAAAGCACTCGAATTCTTGACGAAACCCAGGTAGACTACAGTATTTTACTAGGCACCTATTACTGCAACAGACAAAACCTGGGGGACAAGGCAGATAGCAGATTCAGCTCGGGTCTCTCCACATCAAGCAAGGGGACTGTTGGTGATTATATGCCGTAGCACTTGGCATCTTTGTGGAGGGAGGGTACTATTGAAAGATGACTGTACAAAGATCTTCTTGTTCAATCCTACGACGTGGTCAAATCAAAGCAAATGCTAACATCATGCAGGACCAGAAAGGAGCATCCTCTAGGCGTTAAGCTGCTATTAATCCGCCAAGATTCCTTTGATGCAGCTTGGATAGCGCACGAAAGGCAGAATAGTAATGAGAGCTTTACAACAATACACAAGACGGCAATCAGTTACATAAGCACTACACGACCTCACCAGTTGTCGCTACTCCGACTGATATAGGCTGAAATTATGTAATGCCTGGCACACTGTGTGGTACAAAACTCTTTGGTGGAATATCTCGCTCTGAGAGGTGGTATGGAACGGCTCCAACTCCTTTACCGATAGAAGGATATCTGAAGGCAAATATGCTGGAAAGATAACCCATTTACGGAAACTGTCCTTGGCGTTCTGGCTTGGCCACGGTATTTTCAGGGTACAACAACTACACCGGGCTTGCCCTCGTCCAAATAATTCTTCTAGCTGGGAGCAGGCGTATTACTGCCAAGAGCTATAGTTATGCACCCATACTAAGGGGGACACTCGAGCAATTGTTTTCAGCTATGCCATTGTCATCCCAATGCATAGAAATGTCAATACACCAGATAGGGTCTCTAAGGCTTACTATCTAAAGTTGGTTTGCGACTCTGCGGTCTCGAGGTACATGTTCTGAAGATAAGAATAAGACTCGAGGGTTAACCCGACGTGGTTCCCCGATCTCTAGGAGAAAGGGCTTTCAAACTATGCGTACCTACGCAACCGCCGGGTTAGAAACAATTGCTTCGCAAATATCGGCAATCACATCGCAAAGAATATAAAGCTTCATGCCACACCACCATATCAAAATAAGACCATGTCGATATGGATGATAATTACACCGAGGAAGATTTCGTGAAAATGAAACTACGTTCAACGCCATGCAGCAGCGACAATCTGTTGAAGGAGAGCAGTAGCGTTGAGACCACACCTACTCTCCTATGTTCTCAGTCTGGGTGGATGAGGATGCTGCCTATCTCTACACTCGCAAAGTAAAGCGTTCTTTTGGCATTGAGGGAAGATTGAGGGTTGTTGATTCAAGCCAATGAAAATGTTCTATCTCTTCGTGAAAGCTCAAGAAGACATGTCGTTGAACTACTCGGATAAACTGCTTTATAGGGGATAGCGACGACGGCGCGTGATATTGTGCCGTTTCTGGACTAGCTTCTTAGCCAGACGACACTTCTCATCCTCTACTCTCCGCCAACATCCAACAATGAAGATGAAAGGCATATCCAGCGCTTACGCCCAGGGAAAGTGATATATCACATTGCTGACAATGAATTTGCCTTCGAAGGCACAAATGGGAAAGTTCTGCCAATGAGGATACGACACCTCGGCTGCGTTCGCTTCGAAGTGATTTGTTTCCGGCAACCTGCTGTGGTGCCAGAACAAGTATACAATTCGTTATATCATGTTGCACAAGGTGCCCCCGCTACCAAGTCTTGGGGCCACGCTTCACTGCCTCTTGCCTGCAGAATGCAGTCACCACGGATGCAGTACTGCAGCAATTTGGGCGATTTCCTTGTGATTAAAGTTCAACGAGCACTACGAGAAAATGGTTCTCAGTAGTTATCAGGGCTTCAGAACAATATATGCGCTCTCCCACCCCTACACAGCTCCTTTCTGTTATGTTTGGCTTCAATTGCTTCAAGGGTGACTACATGGAGAAGCTTCTTGTTCAAATCATGTTTGCCTTTTTGGACCGGAAATTCCATAGTGTTTGCGTTCCCTGAACGAACACATAAAAACACCTACACCTCGGCAGCTCCGAGAATTCTATATCAGATCTTTCGAAGAAAGAATTGTAATAAGCAAATCAAATTCTCAGTCTTTTGAGGCCCAATTACCAACCAGTCTTACGAAATTGGAGAGTTAAGAGCTTCCGTGTGTCAATCAAAGTATCATTATAGCCATGGCTCTAGTACCCCGGGGTTGGGATCCAGATCAGATGGCGCTTCAGACCAGGAAAGGAACTAGTGACAGGCACATGGTGAAGTACCAACAGAGAGGTCCATCTCCTCGATCAGGATCACTTTTCATTGTTTTGAATGGTCTACAAGGATCCGCCAGGCATGAGTTTCCCGGTAAGTTTCCCCCTCCTTCAACCCACTCAATGTTGACCTCTGTAGCATCATTGATCGAAGATAATCTACCATTGTTGCAAAGGAACTTCACTGCCCGAGTCATCGATCCCACGGCGACTTTCAACAACCCGCTATACGCTGTCGCCACATTATTTGTATTTCAGGATCTTCAAGCGCAAAAAGAAGGCACACTACAGAACCTGACAGAGACTTTGAGCTATGCTTTGTTCGATCCGGACTCCGATTTCCAGCAGTTTATCAGCTTAGGTGATCCAAGAGTGTTCGTCGAGGTGTTCCATTGTCTTTGCGAAATACTGAGTACCGATCGGGGTTATGGATGCGGAAAGCTATTGTGGGAAAGACTGTGGTACTTCTTGGTGCAGAATTCTTATCGATGCACCATGATTATGGATGAAGAAGCGTTCTGGTACATGTTAGCGGCAGCTTTCAACGTCTATATGTGTGGAGATGCAATACTACATTTGAGGAGGATCCTGACTGGAATAGAACCCGTCTTCTTGGATGTCCTATGCTATACGGCGATGACAAGAGCGACTACAGACGAGTGGTCTATGAGGGCATACCGAGCCATGGAGCTTGCCTTGAGTTGACCTCTGATGGCTCGACTCTGTTATTTGCTTTATTTCCCCGTAGTTCGACTTTGCAGGCTCTATTTACTCGTTTTCTAGTAAATTTACTCTTTACGATTCTATGACTCGGATACTCTATGCAATGTTGGCATCGAAATGTGATACCCCAGATCCCCAGCGCTCACTTTTGCATAATCGTCTCGTCTTGCTTACAACATTGCAGAAGGTTTCAAGTCTTCCCTGTCATCCAAACCTCATATTATCACGCTCTACGCCAATAAACATCTCAAATCCGAAGTTGCATGATATATTTTTGGTCTTGTAGATGGATTCTTTGTGCTATTACGTTGAAGGATTGAATTGCCTGTAACTGTATTACGAGCATCAGTTCTATCGCTGTACAAGTTTTTACACCCAACAGAGCTAACTTTGTTAGAAAGGTACGTAGGGCTTCTCAGCCCAAATCGTCTCTTTCCAATAGTACTAGTTTTTCAATGGCTTTCCACATAGTAGCTTCCTACCCATCGCCTACCTCTAGGTTCTTCACTGAAATATCCATAGTTGAAGTAAAGGTCTCACCAATTCAACCATCTAATTCTTCATTAGATTTCGATAGTAAGAATCTATTGTTCTCAGTTTTCACATTCCAACAGATAATAAAACAGTTCAAAGTTATAACTTCAAGTATCATACACTTCTGTATCGTAGAATAAAATTCTTTAGAGACGGGACATGAGCCACGTCACGTCACGTGTCGGAGTATATCCTCAATTAGGTTGATCATATTTGCTTTTTCTCTTTCGGTCTTTTAATTGGGGCCTATTTCAATAATTTATTTTCGGGATATATGGCAATACATGCCAATGCCGTCGTATCCGGAATGGTCCTTATAAAGCCTACCTACTTCCCTCCTACCAGTTCATAGAAAATCAGATGATTTAGGCTCTTATTCAAATCCTCTATTTTCTCCATATACTGACTCTACCTCCACTGAGAAAGAGGATTCACACAGCTTAGGTGAGATATAATGTGTAAAGCTATCTGCTCAGCTTTAACATTTGCTATAAATTCACAACAAGGTTGATTGCACTAAGTGGTAGTAGACACAGAAGTCTGTTGATGAATTATTGTCATTACCAATATCCGTTATCTCTGAAAGGCAATGGCAAGCCTTAAGGGTACTGGTATATCCTTTGCCGTAAAAAAAAAGTCCACCAAACTCAAACGTACAAGCGCTATCCTTTTTGGCATCGATATTAGAACCGCCACTTTCCACAAACTCCATGCAAAATGCAATCAGATCAGCCCCCAAAACCCCAATCCCATGCCATTCACAAAAACGCCGTCATGGTCCATACACAGGTGAAGGACAAAATGAGCCTCAATCAGAGCCATCGACACGTTGTAAGAAGTCCCTTACACGACCAAGTTCAACATCATTCTGCTCACTATCAACTGCTCGCATCAGATTGTCAAGATGACCGTCGATTTTAGGCTCCTCTACCCCAGTACATAGACTAATGATTCGTCGATATTTGGAAGCTAGGTCGGTACTCTTGCTCTTCAAGTTTTTGACACTGTCCTCAAGTGCTACGTTATTAGCAGTATATGCGTTGAGTCGAGCACGAAGCACTGAAGCCGGGGGCAAAGAGGACTTTTGAGCTTGATTTAGAGTCTGGGGTTGTCCAGAAGTTTGAACAATGTTTGACAAAGACGGGATTTCGAAAGCTTTGTCGGCGTCACCTAAATGCAGTTGGACCTCCCCATTAGTATGACCACATTGCTGCTGCATCTGGGCAAGACACTGTCCCTGCTCATCCCTCGCTCGCTCAAGGTTTGAATTTTTCACCTTGCGTTCTTGCATTTCCCTGACGCGCGCTTGATATGTTTCAAGACGGCGACGTTGTGTTCCTAGCTCAGCAGACGATTCACGAAGTTGAGTGTGGTAGGAGTTGATTACAGCCTGCTTTGAGTCCATCTCTTGCTTGAACTCTTTTTCTATGCCCTGTAGAAGAGATGCAATTGCTGAAAAGCTTAGCACAGAACACCAATAGTAGGAAGCAACTTACAAGTCATAATGTCGCCACTCTTCTCCCGGTCATTGCCTGATTTCTCGGGGCTCCCATAAGCTCCACCAGCACGCTCGGCTGCATCAGCAGGATCGCCAATACCAAAGTCTACGGGACACAAATTTGCGCGATTGGGAATGCCTGCATCTGCTCCAACTTCAAGCAGCTGAGATATGATACTCCGATTTCCAATTCGAGCGGCAATATTGAGTGCTGTATCACCTGACTGGTCTTGGATGTTGACCATCTCAGACATGAAACGGCCAATACCCATTGGACGAACTAAGGGAGGTCCATTGTTGAACGATTGCTGGCTGCTTGGTGCACTTCCTTGACGGACGACAAACTCAAGAAGAGATTCCAAATAATACTTGCTAGCTTGACTTCGTCCCTTGACGGCAGAAGTGATGGCAATGTGATGTAAAACCGTTCTTCCGCGGGTATCTCGAGCCTCAATAATTGGACCAAGAAGCTCAAGAAGATCGGGGAAGCTTCCAATATCCAGGCTGTTTGTCACGACACAAGCGCGCATCAAGGCAGTTTCTCCCATGCCATTGACGCGATAGATACTCGCACCACGTTGAATCAACGCCTTCAAGAGAGGGATGCGCGCTAGGGTAGCAGCCCAGTGCAGAGCAGTGTGGAGACTGTTATCGATTGGTGAATCCAAATCTTCGTCAGAGAGGCTTGTGAAGGCTTCATGATTGTTGAAATTTGTTCGCGATGGATCTGTGAACAAGGACATCAAAATACCCTTCTTTGTATCTGAAGGTAATGGGAGAGGTAGCAGAGTTGCTGGGAATCCTTCGCTTTGGTCCATGTTTTGTAACTGTTGTGAATGGTAAACGAATGACTCGTTGGGCTCAGTTGGTGATGCTTCCCGCATTGTTTGATCATATAGACCGCCATCCATTGTTTGCTGGGAATCATTTACCCCTGGCGATGGACGTAATCGCTTTCGAGGTGGTTCCTGAAATTCGCCATCACGCACCTGATATGAAAAGTGAGGTTGTTGCTGAGTCGCGTACGCAGAATTCGGTTGTCCACTGAAGCTAGTATCCGAAGTGAAGCTTTGCATACTCTGCTGAGAACCCCCAGGAAATGTGGATTCTTGACTACCAAGATGCTGCTGGGATGATTGCCTACTGAAACTTGCAGGACGAGGTATGTTGCCGTTCCTTACACCTGGCGAATCAAACCTTGCTTTACTAATAGCTGCGACCGCGTGTGAGGCTGTACTGGAGATATTTTTAAAGAAAGTTCCAGACTGGCTGTTGGCTCTGCTGTCTGCACCCGAATTGTATAAACGCTTGCGCTGCGCAGCCATTGCTTGCTCCTTTGTCGGCGTATCGATGCCACCTCGTCCGGCAACACCACCATCTTGACCCATGTCGTACGTTAGCAGAGCGCGCAGCAACTCTTCGACTCCATATTGTCTGCAAAATTCCAGACCTCTTTCAAATTTAATCCAGGTGCCTTGGTACTTTCCGTAACCGCCTTGGACTTTTTCGTATTCTCCTGTCAGGATTTCCTTTTCTAAAATTTTTGTCCGCTTTCCCTTCTCAATCCCAGCAACCTTCAATATCTGGGTAGCATTCAACCAACTGTCTTTACGTCGGCGCATCACTGCAATTCCGTTCACTTCCATCTCATACACATCAACTCCCGAGTAGACAGCCTAGTTCATATTAGCGCCCGCTTCTTGTTTCCAAGCAGAAGCAAAATTTCTCACCGAGTATATCTGCGGCGACGAGTTTGCACGGTGCATGCCATTGCTATCTCCATACTGTCTGAATGATCCTCCCGGCTGCACCATCAAGCCACCACCCTGTGAGCCCTGGCTTATACTGAAAGACATGTGCGAGTTGGTTCGACGGTCTGGCGTCGAGTCTTCTTCTTCTTCTTCGTATGTGCCACTGGCAGAAGAGAAGCCCCGCTGGGAATTTAGGTGGTTTTGTCGGGAGAAGGACGTCGTCGCAAGGGGTTGGGTGTTGGTGGTGAATGTCGCCGAGGCCATGGGGGTCGAGTATCCTTTGCAGCGCTTTTCAGTACATGCCCTGTGCAATGCCGAGATGCGACAATTCACAGCTTAGTTATGGCTCTACCAAGAGCAAGTCTTTACAAAGTATATCCCAACCTCAACTTGCACGAGGAGGTCAATGACGATAAGGAACGCGTCGTTGGTGCCCTTCTCGTGTCTGGCGCCAGGAAGATAAAGTGGAAGTCATGCAGTGTCCAATCACCGAAGGAGGAGATTGGTACCGCCCTTCGCGAGACGCGAATTTGGGACTTGGACGCGCTAGGAGGGTACAAGGATACGGATCATCAAGTTTCAAAGAGGTATGTTTACCAGCTGGTTGGCCTATGATAACTCACAAATAATAAACAATCCGTACCTAGGTACCTAGGTAGAAATGCTTTTGTTTCCTTACAGAATACTCTCTCTAATGCAGTCTCCCCACGCGTCACGTCGTTCATAGTGCAATTTGCCTTCGACGTCCCATATGCGCCTGAGGCTACGAGGTACGAATTTAACAACATCCATCCGAGAACATCCACTCAGCTACACAATACAAAGTATGCTGTTCAATTAAGTGTGTCTTTTTAGGCTTACGTACTGCCAAAGTGATGTGCCTCTTCAAGATCCCACCAACGCCCGTCGGTCGTCCCCCAAGTCATTGCGATGTCTTGCAGCTGTACCGAGAGCTGCTTCGTGCAGCAACATATCTACCTGAGTCTTCCCTGCGACAGTACGCACACAACCATATTCGGGAACGCTTCAGAAGAAGTTCCAAAACAAAACTCGAGGCAGAGAAGCTAAAAACAACCTATAAAGACGCAAAATCAGACCTCCGGAGACTTCAGCGTGCTAGCGGATGCGACCAAGAAGCTTTGAAGCATGTCATGGAGCTTGCGTATGGCCGGAAGGGAAAGCGTCGACGTGAATTGGTCAATGATTTGTTGCGGACAATTGATAATGATGTGCCTTCAGCAAAAGAGCAGGAAAGTACTAACATTCACACGTTTGTTCAGAAGCCTGTAGAACCCACGAAGAGTTTTACTCCAAATTCTAAGCTCCTGGCCCTTGTCAATAGTCAATTGCAAAACCACCCTCCTGAGTCAGGACGGCAGAAGATACGACGAGCGACTCCGAAGATCGAAGAAAAGAACACATGGGGACGCCCTCTCCCAGCCAAACTCGAAGCATCAAAGCGAGCCAAATTTTGGGCGAAAACGCTCGACAGCATATTGCCACCTCTTCCTCCACGAGATTGGGATAGGCTATGTGATCTCGCCACTGGAATCATACCGTACGAGAAGCCTATTCCCCAGCGTCCCTCGGGAAGTGGCCTGTGGTTGCAGAGTTTGCACGATCAAACGGAATGGGTTCATGACCCTGCAAGGACTCCGTCGAAAAACCTCAAACTGAACAGCAAGACAGGACAAATTATATATATGCTTTCTGACTATAAGCGAGGGGAAATAATCAGATGGGATTTATCACAACGCTCCTTTCGAAGATTATGGGGCAAAATTTGGGCCCAAAGTCCAAAAATCGTACAGGACGAAAATACGAAGAAGTGGATTGTAATCTGGGGCAAGGGAGCAGGGAAAGCTCTGTCTGGTGAAATTACGCAGCCATCAATGAAAGACCTGGAGCTATTCGAGGGACTTGAGAACGCCTTCCAGGAGAAAAAGGCTCCCAAGAAAAAGGCTCCCAAACCCCCCAAAACAACTGCGTAGCGCATACAGCACTTGTTTCAGAGCCTAAAGAAAAGCCAGCAAGCAGCTGGAATAATCCAAAATGATCTCTTACTACGGACTTTTACGTAGTGGCTGAGAGCCGTTTGCTAAGGTCAGTGGGCTACAATCTGTAAATGTTGTTTAAAGGGCGTAGTACTTAGCGCCGTGACATATTTATAAAAGAATGTAGCTATATACCTTTCCACTCTGCAGTACAACAATTGTCTCTCTTTACAACAAACCTACCTAGTGTACCTAGCTCTACGTAAACGAAAAAACTGTCCCGAATTTGGCACGGGCCTAATCCCAAAACACCAACACCAAGGCACTTACCTTTCAACAACAAAAAATCAATAATAAATCAACTATAAATCAAAATGCCTTCAAATCGAGTTCGAAAATCGCAAGCACGTCATTTTACACCTCCACCAGATCTTAAGCATACAGAGGATCTGCAGCACCCAAAGACACCTACGCGATGTAGAGTCTTCTATACAAAGGCCTTTGCGCAAAAGCTTAGAATTCGAATTACTTAAGAAGATGTCCACGAAGTTACTAGTATTCCTCTACGTAGGCAGAATCGAATCCTTGCCTCGAATGTAGTACGAACTTGTCATAATCAACCCGATTCAGGCCCTAATCCAAGAGGTAGAAAGAGAGGCATTACAAGGGATGAAACAGCTGCAATTGCCGACTATCTCGATGATCCAAATATACCCCTCGCAGACAAAGGCAAGCCATAGCTTGATATCGCAGACGAATCTAGTGTTACACTTCCAAAGACACTTCATTTTAAGCCTCCGGGGCTTCGTACAATTACATCTTCTGCAGTCCAGAGGGCTTGCAAAGCAGACGAGGATATTATAAATGCAGTTTGTAAGGAAGAGAAGGAGCTTACAGAGGCACAAGCAAATTCGCGGCGGATTTGGGTTAATATACAACTCAAAATTAGACCTTATTCCAAAGATTGGTTTAATATAGCTTATTGCGATGAGTTTCATTTTAGAATTGGCCCTTAAGTTACACTACATATAAAAAGAAAACGTAGATCTTAATATCGCTATAAACCAGAGAATATACATCAGAAGAAGGTTACAACAAAGGATGTTAAGGCAAAGGCAAGAGAAGAGAAACACCTTTTACTTCTAAATATCTTTGTAGTTATTAGATATAACTATCGAAAGATTATCCCATACCAAGTACCAAATAAGGTTAGGAAGATGTCTACAAAAGTATATACAGAAGTTATACTTCCTTAGATTAAAGACGACTTTCAAAGACTTAGTTTAATACTTTGTTAAGATGCTAATTCAGCTCACACAAGTAAAACAACAATAACTTAGGCAGAGCAAAATAATGTCTCTCTTCTTACACTTCCTAGCAACTCTCCAGATTTATCTATTCTTAAGTCATTAGCACATCCTTTAAAGCGGGCATTTCATTCTAAAAGATGTACTACACAAGAGCAAAGCTTAGCAAGGTTTACACATATTTTTGAGAAGGAATTAGATCAAAAGAAGATTCAAGAGATGTATAGTTAGTATACAAAACGATTACATAAATGTAATCGATTAGATGGTCAAATGACAAGGTATTAGCTACTTATAGTTGTTAGTTATTTAGTTAGTAATTTTACTAGTTATAGACTTAGTGATTTAGTGAGTGGTGTGGCCCGTGCCAAATTCGGGACAGTTTTTTCGTTTACGTAGAGCCTAGGTACAAGAAGCAACAACTCATCTGTAACAAGCGGCCGCTACCAGCGCGTGTCCCTTGCCCCTCATCACACCCCGCAATTGGTTTGAAGTTGACTCTGCGGTCAACATTGTGATACACCAAAGATATACAATGGCAATTCCAGAAGGCGCAGTAATTCGACATGCAGTCAGAGAAGGTGATTTGACGTATGATCTCCCATTGTTCTCTTTCATACTAACACTCAGGTATCAGATGTTCCCATGATCCTCCAATTGATTCAAGAGCTCGCCGACTATGAAAAAGAGCCAGCTGCTGTCCAGGCTACACACGAAACCCTCCTTACGACCATCGCATTTGCAGCCACGGCCTCCAACCCTGCTGATTCAATCTCTCCTTCCCGACCTGCGCGGGCGCTCGTCGCATTCACTCCAACCGGCGCACCAGCCGGGCTCGCTCTCTACTTCTACAATTACAGCACCTGGCGTGCAAAGGCGGGAATTTATCTCGAGGATCTGTTTGTGAGGGAGAGCGAGAGGGGACACGGATATGGACAGAAGCTGCTAGGATTGTTAGCTAAGGAGGTCGTAGATTCGGACGGTGGCAGGCTGGAGTGGAGTGTTCTGAAGTGGAATGAGCCAAGCATTAAATTTTATGAGAGGATCGGTGCTAAGGCTATGACGGAGTGGCAGACCATGAGGGTTGACGGCGAAACATTAAAGACGTTGGCTAAAAGGGCTGAGTAAGGGCGTGGATGGTTTAAAACCTGCATTGCGGGGGAAAAGGGTAGAGAAAAATGTGTGCGTAGACTCATAAATCTAGACCACTTACCAACACAACAAAAGCTGCTGTGTCACAGTGTTCGAAATATCCCCAGCGAAAACCCCAGCGCAATATCTCAAATCTCCATTCTCCTTCCAACGCGCAATTCCCGGAGATCCAAAGTTCCACCGAATACTGGACGTGGCAAACATTTCAACCTCTCTTCGACCTTCTAGCAGCAGCTGGGAGAAGAACAGGCCATTCTCGCACCGCTGGTACAAGTCACTACCGGTAAATCCGATAGCTTTCAATGATTCCAACATAGCTTCTTCAAGACTACCTCCTTGTCCTTGCTGCCATTTGCTAAACCCAGGAGATGGTACACATCCATTTTCGCAAAATTCCTCTGATCCCTGGATCCACTTCAAGATATACTCTCTTCCTGCGTTGTTCGTAACAGCTGATTGTTTAAGCGGAACCATGTTTTCAAGCCAGAAGCCTTGGTCATCTTTTCTTCCACCTTGTTTCTCTCCCCAACTATACCATTTTAGGATCGGAATTAAATGCATTGCTTTTAGTGTACCAAAATCTGCCTGTTGGGGATCTGGCCTCCATTCCTTTCCGGGCGTTTGGTCCCTCTGGTCTGCAGTATAGATGAAAGAGAAGTCATTGTTCATCTCACACGTTTCCATTACCTTCTCAGCGAGCTCTGAAACGGATTCGGCGGGATTCCCCCATGATACGTCTTTCGTCAAGGCACCTAAGGCAGCTAGGAGCGAGTTTTTAGGGAATTGGGGATTATATCTTCTCTGGCCTATATTGGACAATACGCAAAGAGCCGTACGGTCGAGATAACCATTCATTTCTGCATCGGCTAATGTATCTGCGAGGGCGCTGAGGTTCCTGAACTCCGCCAGGACCTCCATTTCTGGCTTTTTAAATTGCTTCTTCCATCGATCCAGGGAATGGCCAACACGATTGAGGAATGGCGTACCGTCAATAGCGATGTCTTCAGCTGGAGCACCTGAAACTACGAGGGCCGTGAAGAGTATGGCATTGCTGTTGACGATTTCTTGATACGTCCAGGGGCTCTTGATCCATTCGTCTCTTTCAAGTACTTTTAGTTCATCGTACTGGATAAAATCATGTGCACTTCCGGCAGTGGTTAACTTTATTATTTCCCAAGTGGGTGCTTGGAGAACAACAATTACTGATTCCGCGGCGCTATATATGAAGCCCATACTTGAGGGGTCAGCCAACATCTTGAAATTGCATAACTTGATTTGGTGAACTCTAACAAGCCAAAACTTTTCACCGACACAATAATTAGAAGTGAACGAACCTCTCAAGAGTTGCTTCTCTCGCTCGCCCATCCTGCTGTGGAACACAAATTGCATCGATCCAGAATGCTTCAATTATTTCTCCTTTGCCCTTATGTGCTACCTTAACTGCTCGAATTGCAGCTTCGAGAGCAGGCCGAGTCTGGTCTGATATTTCAATTTGCGAGTTGAAGAGGCCTCCCACTTCCTCACGACCGAATCCCCAGACGTATGAGACGCAATGAAACTTCATCCTATCTTTATGGCGGATATCAATGGAGCCATTCACACACCATTCCCTGTCATTGATCACTTCTACGTGCTTGTCACCTGGCTTCGCTGGAACGACCAGATGAAGTTCCATCCTAGAGTGATTTGACAATCGACTTTTCAATTGAATTGTGAAGTTCAGGATCCAAGTACGGAATAGTTTTGTCTGGTAGTTGTGATATATTCTACCAGCTGAACATGAAGAGTCAGGGAAGAGTGGGAGGATACAGCTCTAGGTCCACCCTCTTGATGACTGGTCCGCTAAATGTCAAAAGGGGTAGTCGCTTAACAGCAGTTTATTAACACCCCCCTCTTCGGCATTCAGTTCAATGGCCGGCTTCAATTCAACCGAGGCGGAGAGTCATTGACGTAGAACAATTGGTTTGCCTCTGGTTCTGCCGTGTCGGCGATCTTTCGAATGTGAGACTAAGTATCATTTTCCCTTTAGTTCGGTTCCCACTTTCTAATTCCTCAATATTTTTCAATTGAGAATCCCTAGAGATCGACCATTCCCTTCAAAATGTCGAACACTACAAATCCAACTGTTGTCGGCGGGAAGAAGATAGTAAGCAACTTAATTGCCTGATGACTTCCTCATTAATAATTGAATATAGGTCTTTACGGGGGGTAGCGGCAAAGCAGGTCGCCATGTGATTCCTTATCTTCTTTCCCAAGGTCACAAAGTCCTGAATTTGGATCTTATTCCTTTCCCAGATCCATCTGCAAATGTCTTTACCCTCAAAACCGACCTTACAGATTCCGGACAGGTCTTCAATGCTCTTACGACCCATTTCAATATGACGGGCTATAGCAGTGGTCCTGTTCCAAGCGCTCCTGACGTGGTTATCCATTTCGCTGGTAAGTAAACTTTCATACTTAGTTATACTTGTTGACCAAGCTTACATGTTTTTGTGTTTTCTAGCTTATGCCCGAAATATGTTGGTTCCGGACTCAGAATGCTTTCAAGCAAATGTAAGAAGTACTTACAATGTTGTTGAGGCAGCTTGTAAGCTGGGTGTAAACAAAATCATCATAGCTTCTTCGGAGACAACATATGGGGTATGTTTTGCGCAAGGCGATGCAGACTATCATTCATTTCCACTTGAGGAGGATTATGATGTTGATCCGGAAGACTCGTAAGCTAATTGATCCCCTTTATTTCAACCCTTGAGACTGAGTATCTTTAGATATGCACTCTCAAAAATCTGTGGCGAGAAAACAGCTCGTGCCTTCGCCCGTCGCTATAAGAACGATATTTACGCCTTGCGTATCGGTAATGTAATTGAACCACATGAGTACGAAAGAGACTTTCCAGCCTTCATCAATGATCCACCGTCGCGAAAGCGTAATGCTTGGAGTTACATTGATGCTAGAGATCTTGGTCAGATTTGTGACCTCGCAATTAAGAAGAGTGGATTAGGATTTCAGGTCTTCAATGCGACTAATGATACTATTACTGTAAAAGGTACTACAAAGGAGTTCTTGGAGAAGGAATGTCCTGGGACGAAGATTACGAGAGAGATGGGTGAGTTTGAGGCTCCACTGTCTAATAGGAAGATTAGGGAGGTATTGGGGTTTAGGGACGTGCATGATTGGGTTATGTTAAGGTGTAGAAGCTGTGATTGTGTGTTTGCTATGGATGGTTATTGGAAAGAATGGGAAGGCCTTTTCTTTTCTTAAGGGTCTAAGCTTGTAGGTTTTATAACATTATGATAATACACTATGCTGCCTAATTTCTTGGGCAATCTGAGATAGTATATTATTGATCTCGACGAATGTGGATGTTTCCAATGTAGTAAGGAAGGCTCTAGTTGATGTTTTGCTATTTGAAGGTCATTTTTGGTTTCACTTATATGCCATTGGAAATACTGTACCTTTTAGGACCTTAATAAGTTGAGGGTTCGTTGCTCGAATCGAGTCAGTTACCGAAATCAAGTTACCTACGTAAAACAATCATTTTGAAGTAGTTACTCAAAGTAATTTTGTTGCTCACATCAATTCAGTTACCAAGGTAAAGTAAATTACCCGGCGTGTCGGATTTCACAAAAAAGATATTCTAGTTTCTATAAGCACGTGGAATCATGAGTCTGCGGACCATTTGCAGTCTTGCTAGGGAAGAAGAAAGGAAAAGTTTTTTTGTCTTAGATGATTCTAGAGACATTGCGTTTTAAGATGATTTGCTCTTTGATGTGTAGATACGTCGAGCAGGATACATGTCTACTTTGAAACTTGAGGGAAAATGTTAACAAAGGTGGCTATTCCAGATTGCTCTAATGACTTAGATAACTGTCTTGATTTGGATAAGCGACTTAATTCGAATAATTGATTACCTACCACAAGGGGGCGAAACAACTGCGACTGCAGTTCTTAGATAAATATGAAGTCCACTTACAAGTTTTCCTTTCTTCAATAAAACTGTCCTGATTCTACAGAGAACTTAAGCGAGACAAAACTTAAATAATGGAAATGGTTCTTTGTCTTAGATGAGTTTCAGTTGAGTGCAAAGCGCTGTCATGTATCGCAAGGCAGTTACCTAAATTGTGGTAGTCACCCAGATTAAGTCAGTTACTCAATCCAAGTTAGTTACTTAAAGCAAATCAGTTGCTAAGGTCAAGCCAGTCACTAACTCACGTGGCAGTGTTTCTTTTTCAAGGGAATGTTCTAGAGGAATTGTGTTTTGAGACAATCCCTCTTTGATCGGTAGATACATATATCCGCTTTCCCTAAAAGTGAGACTGGTACGCACCTGTCGTACTTGCTATCACCATCGCGATTGCACAATCATGTCGGAACACCAGCCATATCCAGGCGAAGAGCTAATGGAATTGGAACAAGAAAATGAGGTAGGCACGTTTAACATTCCATTCATAGCAAGAGCCATGTATGGGAGTTACTGACTTATTTCGCGAAGCTTCTTTCTCCTCCAGATCTCTCTCAACCCACACAGTTCAGCAGCCCAAATACCACACAATTCCCGCCCTATATCGATAGCACGCACGACATAACGATGGCTGAGGAGGATCTCCACACACCAATAGAGACTCCGAGGGAGTCTTCAACCGCCCCACCGGACTACAATGAAAGCGCGGCTTCAGAAGCTCCGATTCATAAAGATCAACCAAACATTGAGGAGTTACCACCCTACCAAGATCAGATGGACTATGAGGATCCAGTAGCCGTCTTCCAGAATCCGGCAGACTGGGTGGATCCGGCAGACCTTGAGGATCTTCCACCAATTATCCGTTGCGATACTCACAGGGTAACGTCGCCCATCGAGGAGGCGACTGAGAATTCAGATCAAGGCCAAGATCGAGAAAAATGGGCAGCACGGCTACGAGAGACACGATGCAACACCGAATTCCCATGGAGCCAACAAGCTGAAGAACGCAGAGAAAAGGAAGCGAAGCGAGCATCAGAAACACCGCAAAAAGACAACCAGCCCGTATCAAAGTCCGTAGGCACTGAAGGGACGCTGATTTCAAACAATCGGCAACTAGAAGAGCATGGAAAGTACTTCTTCAGTTACAGTCATGATATGGATCCAAATTGGATGACTACCGAACGGAATCCACCATTCACCGGTGACTTTCAAGGGCTTGGCGTCCTCATGAATTACAGATGGCAAATCGGAATCGATGGTTATGCTACAATAATCCCGTCCAAGGGTGAGAACGTTTTCGGAATGGTATATCTCTTGTCGCATGGGGCGCTCTTCACCCTCGATGAACAGGATTTAATTCCGGGGCAGTATTATGTTGAAGACCCGCTGGTTGTGAAGATACTTGGCAACAGAGACGTTCCGTTGAAGGATGAGGTTGAAGAAGATGATATCTTTCAGAATGATGGGCCGCTGCTTGATTGTAAGGTTTATGTTGGGTTGAGCGACATAATTGGGACTGTTACCAGCACAGACTACGCCAACTGCCTCATTAGAGGATTTCATGCTGCAATGTCGAAAGGCATGCCAGTCAGATATGTCAGAGATTGCCTGGCAAGGGTATATGAGGCAGGAGGAATTTAGGTGGTGGAAGAGAGAAGGGTAGTGTTGGGATTGTAGTCCTATGTTGGCTGGGAACTTCAAACGGTAGTGATTACAAGCGGTGGTGATTAGGAGTAGAGATAAGAATGTCAGCCACTCAAATCAACAGAGTCACCAAAAACATAAGTTGCTGAGATCAAGTGGCTTATCCAAAATTCGAGTTACCCAAATCTAGTAAGCTACCTACCAAAATTAACTAAGTTAAATGTCGTCGCTTAACCTAGCTTAGTTTAATAGTTCGTTTGAACTAACAACAGAACAGGGCCTTGCCCATCCGCATAACATAGTACTAGACTTATTATTTCCTACTTATTTCATGCCCAGCGGGGTATTTCCTGTGTCAAACAACTAAGCCATCGTATGATCTCTTTCTGCGGAGAGTCCAACTCTTTCCGACTCACTAAGTCTTGGAGGACCTTCACCTGCAACAAATGGAGCATATTTGTCAATTAGATAATACATATCATCATACGCTCTGTGCATAACATTAGAGAACGATTGTAAGGGTATTGGAATAAATAGGGTGAAGCGCTTACGTTTGACGGACTGACTTGCCTGAAGTCAAACGATTGACTGAGTATATGATATTATAATATATACAATACATTCTAAATTGTTGGGGATGATAAAGTGGTTGGGTCGGACACTTCGACTAGTGATGACCGTTTCTGGACATGACCTGCTATGGCTTTACTTGATGTTAGCGCAGCATTCTGGGAGTCCGCAGGCTGGTTTTCTCGGTCGACGTCTTGCGGTCTTTCTCTCATACTGCCAGTTGCTAGATGAATATTGTGTTGCTGATCATTTATATACGGTTGAATTCCTTCAGGTTACCCTTGCTTAGGCGTATTCCATATGTTTGATACTCTAGCAATGCCACAAGAACTTGATTGCTAGATACTATGAACATACAAATTTCACTAAGCATGCACATTGCCGCACACAACTTTTGGGAACAATGATAGAGCACTGATATTAGGGAAGGTTGATCAATAATGTCGAAGGTTTTATCCTACCAAAGGAATTAAATCAATAAGCAATAGAATGTGTGCACAAACGTGTTTAGCTCCAGTAGACTAATAGGGAGGTTCAGACCAAGGCGCCCTAATATCTGGATGCAGAACCACAAAGCTTGCAGACATACAAGCGCCTTTGCAAGACCACTAGCCATCCTTTTATCTCGTATGAAGTCTTCTGAGATGTCAGGAAGCAAGTCCGCTTCTTGTCTAACCAATTAGAGAAGGCCTATTGTGTAAGTATGAGACGGGTTCGTCCATAGGGGAGGATATTTTGGTCCAAGCCACTGGTGTCGAAGGCGAAACCGCCCATTACTGCGTACTGGCTATATATCGCAGTCCATAGATGCTATTCCAAGGGAGTTTCTACCACAAAACGTTGCTGACTGATACCAGTTCAAGGCGAGAAACATAAATCATCGTTAGCTTCTTTGGTCTTTTCCCTCGGCGTGTTGTCCTCTTCCTCAAAAGCTCCTTAATGCTAATGATTTGCCTCTAAAGCCATCCCTTCCGAATATGAGCCACAACATTTTTAAGTAGATCCTGTATTCAACGGCCCAACTTCAATCCTTCATTTCTCTGCAGAAGAACCGTAACAGTAACCTTTGCGTAAGAAATTATCATCAGCATGCTCATAAGGCTTCTTAATATCTCAGGTGCAGATAACCCCATGCACAGCCAACGAAAATTCCTCGGGTACTTCTTCGATGCTCTATTATGTTCGGGAATATTTAGGAGTAGCGCAGCCTATATACAAAGCCCCAGTGTAAGAATGCATGTCGATAAGATGTTGAGTGTGCCTCTTTCAGGCGGACTGGACTCCCATACTGCTGTATGATTCCCTGGTACAGGTCTTTTCACTGGTGACAGTTGATGCTACATCCTAAGAGCAACCTTACAAGGGGCGCTTAAGGGACAGTTGGAAGCCATCAAGCCTAGACTAGTAGGTAGCTACTCAGCTTCGTCGTAGAGGGCGTTCTTGATGGACGAGTTCTTGGCTTATATTAGCCATGTTACTGAACACACAGCTGTTCTAGGCTGATTTACAGGTCAGTCTCAACCGCTATTTTCGCAAAAGTGGGCTTTCAGCTTGGGGTATGATGAATACAAGAATAAGGTATTCGCGGTGTAGGGTTACAGTAGGCGCTGGCCTCCGCATAGGCCCTGAGGGGGCCAAAACCTTGGAACCCTGTACGACTATTGAAAAGTCTTGGTCATATATATCAAAATCAAGCTATTCAGCAATTCCAGTGTCTATGCGAAGTACTCTAAGCCACATAACCTTTGTCGTCAGTAGGACATCTTGAGCAATTTCGGGGTGCTGACTAAGCATCTGCCTGTTCACCCCGGAACAACCAACACCAGTTTCTGGTGTGTTCACCAACAACTCACCTAACAACCCGCCGCCAGGTCAGGATGTCACCCACGCGGGGCTGTGCCATTTCAGTCCCAGTCGGCCAGTATACTACATTTGGGAGAGCTCAGTCTCATTTTGTTCGCGTATGTAAGGATAGCCAACCATTTCCCACCCAGCCTCGGGGCTATTCTGGAGGCCATGGGGGTTTCGAGCCGCCCACGCTCATGGGCTTTGCATAAGGCACATGCATTGCTGGGATGATCTGTAGCTCCCTCCTACTATCTTGGCCTCATCGCAATCAGTCACGTCTGTGACTGAACCAGCTCTTGGACCGCACTTGTCTCTATCACGACTCCCTTCGTAACGACAACTTTTGCGGCCACAGCTCTGATCCTGAGTACGGCAAGATATAAAACCTGCCGCTATGAACTTTGGCCCTTCTGTGCCAGTAGCTCTTGAGTCTCGTGCGCCATGAGCCTCACAATGGTTTGTTATGCCTCCATTCACATAGATGTCTGCTAATGATGAGCTATAGTTCAAAAGGTTGCGCCGGGGCAAGTTGAGGAAAGATGCAGCATCCACGGATATTGGAAATTGCCATGTCTCTACAGAAGGAGTGATCAATACGAGTGAGATGAGCAAGTTGGATTTATATCGGGATAAAAAGAATGCTATGTCCAGACAACCTGTTGAACGCACTCATAGGCCTCCAATACTTGGTCTTCATGTCCTTCATCAGCCGGCACAGGCTGCCCCCGTCGATATTATATTTGTACATGGCCTGGGAGGTGACAGTCGGAAGACGTGGTCGAAGAACCACGACCCAGATTTGTTCTGGCCAGAGCTCTGGCTCCCTCTCGAACCGGATATAGGGAAGTCTCGCATCTTAAGCTTTGGGTATAATGCCAACTTCAAAGCCGGCTCACCGAGAAGCATCTCCAATATTGGAGACTTTGCAAAGGAATTACTCTTTGAGATGGCCTTTGGTACTGATGAATCAGGTGGACACCTCGGAATCGGAAAAGTTCCTATCATTTTTATCGCTCACTCTATGGGCGGTCTGGTGGTGAAGAAAGCCTATGTTCTTGGCCAGAATGATAAGGAATATCAAAATATTATCCCCTCCATATCAGCGATAATTTTTATGGCGACTCCTCATCGAGGTACAAACTTAGCCGAGCTCTTGAATAGAATACTTGCCGTTACATTTCAGTCACGCAAAAATTTCATCAACGATTTGAATAAAAGCTCGCTTGCCCTGGAAGATATAAATGAACAATTCCGCCACATTCCATCTGATTTATCTCTTATATCTTTCTATGAAACACTCGCCACAAAGGTCGGACCAAAGAAACTGATGGTACTTGACAAGGACTCCTCTATCCTCGGATATCCAAAGGAACTCTCAAGAGGGCTGAATGCTGACCATCACGACGTCGTTAAATACTCTAGTCCGAGTGATTCAAATTATATAAGTGTACGCAATGCACTCAAGGCTTTGGTCGAACGTTTTCGTTCTGAAGGGACGAATGCTATAGACAATCGAAATTCCGAGGAAACAAGAGATATTGAGAAGCTCTTAGGGATATCTTCAGGTCCCGAAGATGATTTCATGGCCTTCCGGCGGAGATGGATGCCAGGGACTTGCGGTTGGCTACTTGAAGAACCTACAATTCAACTATGGTTCAAAGAAAGTTCAGGGTCTCGGATAGTTTGGTACAGCGCTCCTCTGGCCAGCGGTAAGTCCATCTTGGCTACGCATGTCATCAATCACCTTCGCGATGCAGGCTATTTGTGCCAGTTTTTCTTCTTCAGATTTGGCGACCAGACAAAACGCGCTGTGGGCACGTTGTTGAGATCATTTGCATATCAGCTTGCAAGAGACGTGCCTATATTCAGACGCGCTCTGATACAACTTACTACCAACGGATTCAAGTTTGAAAAGGCAGACTCTTCCCTTGTATGGCAGAAGATATTTGAATCCATTATTTTTGAGATGGAACTCTCTCATCCAATATACTGGGTCATCGATGCTTTAGACGAGTGCGAGTCACCAAAAGCTCTGCTAGACCTGCTATCAACGCTTTCGAATGCTCAGACAAGTGTGCGAATCATGATCATCAGTCGTAAGACGGAACCTTTATTTCTTGCATTTGAGCGACTTTCGGAATTTATCGCTGTTGACTCGATCGAAAAAAATGGACAGGAACATAATGCACTTGATATTCAGACGATGGTTGAGAAAGAAATGAAGCGCATGCGCGGCAGTGAGGAACCGAAAAGACGAGTTAAGCAGAGCATTATGGATCGTGCGGCAGGCAATTTTTTATGGGTTCGACTCGTTCTGGAAGAGGTACTCAGCTGCCATTCAGAAGAGGCAATTCAAGAGACTCTCGATGAAATACCCGATGACATGAATCAGTTATATCAGCGCATGGAACTTTCAATATTGAAAAATCCGAAAGAGTCCAATAGGCGCCTGGCAAAAGAATTACTTCAGTGGACAATATGTGCACATCGCTCACTGACACTGAACGAACTATCTCAGGTATTACGACCAGAGTTTCCAGAGTTTCTCGACCTAAGAAGGACGATTCAAGATGTCTGTGGCCATTTCATCTTGGTTGATCATAATGGAAACGTGGCAATGGTTCATCAAACTGCCCGTGACTACCTGATCCAGACATCTAATAAGGATTTGTCCATAGATCTAAAGAAAGGACATACACAACTCTTCTTGAAATCAATATCTAAGCTGTTAGACCCGACGCTACGATTCAAACTCGCGCAAGGTCAACATGCATTCCGCAGTATGGACGTATTCTTATTTTACGCAGCAACTTCATGGACATATCACCTGCGGCAAGCAGCTGCATTTTCAGATGAAATTTTAGATATGCTTATGAAACTATTCAAAAGTCAAGCGGTTCTTGCGTGGATACACGCACTTGCACTTGTTGATCAATTCGAGATATTAGTGAAGGCCGCAAAGGTGCTTAGTACTTTCCTGAGAACACATCGGAGACTGAATGCAAGCAAGAATCGTCTTCCAGATCTGGAACTCATTGATCAGTGGATCGTGGATCTAGTCAAGGTTGGCAAGTTCAGTAGGCATCTTCTCACGGATCCTTCAGCCATCTATACACTTGTTCCACCTTTTTGTCCCGAGACATCTATTCTACACAAACAATTTTACCATCCGGAGTCTGTAGAAGTGTCAGTCTCTGGCATCTCAAACACAGCGTGGAATGATAACTTGGCCAGAATCAATGCTCCCAATGCAGATCGAGGTTGGAATATTACTTGTGCAGGACAACATATCGCCGTTTTAGGTTCAGCCGGGGATGTATTTATCTGGAACTCTGACAACTTTGCCGACATCTGTACTTTACGCCACCAAGAACCAGTCACGGTGATGTCCTTTAATAACAAGGGAACTAAGATGGTAACTTATGGCCTGCGGAGTTCCAAGTTGTGGGATATTCCGTCAGGCCAGCTATTATCGGTCACACCTAATCCACCTGATAGTAAAGCTATGGCCATCACTTTCTCCGAAAATGATGCCAAGATTGTTACTGGAGGAATGACAGAGTCATTCGGTATCTCCGCACCGACGAGTTCAAAAGTGGATGGCATGAGCTAGACTCAGCTTTGCTCAGAGTCTCCGATAGAAGGGACAATCATCAACTCTCCCGTGTACATGGCCTTCAACGGCGACGCAACTCAAGTCGGTGTTGCATATCGAGGGTACCCCCTGTCGGTGTGGGCATTGAATGAAGGACGATGTGTTCGTAGATGTAGACGAGCAAAAGGAGTTCGAAGCGATGGTCTACGCCCATCGAATACCTGGTTTGGTGTGGATCGATTCACGTTCAATCCTGTTTCTGGACACGTAATAGGCATCTATAGGGACGGTTGTATCTTCAAATGGCATCCTCTTACAGACGAGATCCAAGAATTTCAGTCTGCTGCTGATGAGGTAGCAGCTAGTCCTGATGGCAAGCTTTTCGTGACGAGCAATAGCGATGGCACGGTTAAAGTATGGAACTTTACACACTTCAGTGTTATCTATCAGCTTTCGTCATCCGATCTTGTGACTGGGTTGACATTCAGTCCTGACTGCACAAGGTTTTATGACGTTCGAGGACCCTCCGTGAATGCATGGGAGCCCGACAGTTTAATCCGCTTCTCAGAGACAGAGGAATCATTTAGTGACTCAGCAAGCGAGGATTATTCACCAAAATCCTTAGCACATGGTTCAGAGGCGTTGGCGGTGCAGTATGAAGCAGTTTCTGCTATTGCTGCTAGTCCAAATAAGTCGCTATACTGTTTTGGCAATGAGGAAGGCATTGTGGAACTCCTGCATGTGCATACAGGCGAAGCTATCGAGCTTGCGAGGTTCCTGAACTTTCTAAGCGTGAGCCACTTGGTATGGGGCGATGCGACATATATTGCTGCTGCAGACCTTGGAGGCGATATTATTGTCAAGCGCTTACTCTCACCAGATCAAGATGGGTTTCTAGGAACTAAGGCCAAGTCTCTGCCGAGCCTAAAACGAAACCTTGAAGGATATGGGATCCACCAAATGCTATTTAACGAGGACTCGAGCCTACTTTTGATCGTAAGTGAGGATACATGCCAAATCTGGGTTGTTGAAGAAGGTACGATGAGATCGTCTGCCACTATTGAGCAAGGGACCACTCGTAGATGGCTCAAGCATCCGACACAGAACCACCTATTCCTTGGATGTGGAGCCCAAGACATCCAGGTTTTCCAGTGGGATGATCTCGCAGAACGAACTCGTCTCGAATTTCACGAAGAGGGCCCCCGACTGGACAGCCAAAAAAGCTTCGATTCTAATGATGGCCAAGAATTGTCTATAGCATCGTTGTCCTTAGCCTCCAATGAGAGGCAAGAAGCAGTATCATCGATTAACAAAGCCATCTTGACGCAGGATGGCAAGCACTTGATGGTTCAAATAAAGAACATCTCAGCACAAGGAAGAATTGCGAAACGTATTCTCATATTTGAAAATTGCGAATTCGAGACCAGTAGCAGAGAGAGCGGAACGTTGACATACTTGCATATTCCACCAAATATTCTTGCAAGAATCGAAATTCCCCTGGATATTTTAACCGGATCACGTCTCGTTTTCTTGGACCAAGATCTGTGGGTGTGCACATATAGATTGGGATCTATGTATGATGAAGGGTTGAAACGTCATTACTTTATACCTAGAGATTGGGCTAGTACGAACAGCCTAGAGCAATGTTGCATGTTGGATGATGATACACTTCTTTGTCCGAGAGATGACAGAGTTGCTGTTATTAAGAGCAGGTTAGAAGTCACGGACTTCTGATGGTGCTATCGGCTATTACAATCAACCGACCTAAGCAAAGAACTCAGGATTATCCCCTTTAGCATCTGCACTGCCAATTCACCAAATGTGTAACCTGTAGCGTTTGCGGTCTTTACCGGCCAGTAACTGGTCAACAAATAGCCCAGCCTACTCATAATCACCCAAGCCAGGTGTGCCGGCATATGACTCTCATTTGAGATTCTACATACTTTGAGAAAGCTCTAAATGCGTTCGAGATATCAGCATTAACATTAACCCTCAAGGTGTTGATCTGCAGAACGACTCGCTTGTAATGCCTGTGTCACCAATACCAACGCTACCCCGTGTACCTCTCGCCTCACATTCGTCATTGCTAGGAACTCCTCATTCTTCTCTTCTCATCTTGAACACTTTCCTTAACACCTCATTACCGCATGTTTGCCGATGCGGTATTTTATGACACTCACTAAAAGTGATTCTTTTACCAATGAGGTCGTTGAGGTGTCCAAGATCTGACCTTGAGGCAGACCTTTCCACGAGAAATGAGGCTGAAGCCTCTTCCTCCGAGCCTTCTGTGGAGAGTGTATCATCGTTCTAGGCTCTGGTAATTGTCGGTGGAATTTTATGATTGGGCGTCGCTACCTTTCTACAAGAAACGATAAGTAGTGTTGTGGGAAATGGCTGCAAAAGAAGTGTAAGGTAGGAACAAAGTTAGTGGACTTTGGCCAGGCACTGGTTTTAAATATATCTGAGGCATAAGAGTGAAAAGCTCGGTTTTGGAGGTGAGAGTGAAGGAACGAGTCCTCGTCGTCATCTTCTAGAGAGGTTCCGTATTCGAAATCCTTTGGCCTGTCTTCATATTATATTTCATTGAGACACATTTCTTACTCTTTAGATGCATGGATTATTCTATACGGTCGATTTTGCTCTCGTCGCTTCCGTTCCAGACATCTAGAAGAACATCTATCACTTTAACGAGCTCCATATTGGCCTCGTCTACTTACCTCGCGGTGCCGGGATTATTCTAGGCGGATACTACAATAGTAAATTAATGGATTACAATCACAAAGTCACAGCTAGGAACATTGGCTGGACAGTCAACAAAGTCTCCGGCGATGACCTGAACAAATTCCCCATCAAGCTCGCTAGATCAAGGGGCAGTTTCTAGCTCCTCGCTATATCTACAGCGACACTCAACGGGTACTGTTGGGCAGTAGACAAACATGCTCACTTATCTATTATTTCTCTCTTGCAGATTATACTCTTTAAACAATGCTTTCCTTATCCCCCACCGAGGCTGAAATGTTGAAAAAGAAGAAGTCTTACGTTGTGTAAACATTGTGTCGTATAAATCCGACGTCGCTTACTCGAGTAAATATCCAACATCCAACATCCAATATCCAATATCCAATATCCAATATCCAATATCCAATATCCAATATCCAATATCCAATTTCCAATTTCCAATTCCCAAACTAGAAAGTGAAAAAGAGAACCAATACTAGTAAGCCCAGTTAAGTATTAATTATATCTAATATAAGACGCTTTTTTTCTTTAGGCAAGGGGATATTCTATGAATTAAACAGTAAGTAAGTCTACTTACTTCTAACCATTAACTCATTGATGTTGTTAGTCCTTTCGAATGGGAGGAGATAAAGCATCTAGAGAATAGCGTTGTGTATTTCTTAGACATAAATAAAACTATATTTACCTACTTTATATAGATCAACCTCTTTAACAGCATATCCACAATCTCTTTCACTTGCATCCGAAAACCACACATAAAACCTAACGAAAATCCAATTAAATCAAAAAAAAATCTAAATACCAAAACCAAATTGCTAAATACACAAAACGAAGCAAGCCCCGTCCCATCCCAAAACCAAAAATAAAAATAAAATCCAAACTCTAGTCCACATTTTTAGGAACTCCCGTCGTCATCTATACACCCCTCTGTCTCTATATGCATATAGTAACTACAAAGAAATACACACATTTCTACACATCTCTCGTCTCTACACAACCACTCCTCAAATCAAGATTCAATAATTTGGATCAGTGAAGAACGGAAATCTTGAATCATCTTTTCTGCCTCCTCAGTTGAGACCAGGCTCTTTGGGCCAAAGACACCCATATCCAACTGCCCATTTTCTTGCAACTTGATCTCTACATCAAGGGACTCCTGTTTCATAGTTAGTATATCATTACAAGGATTGAGTGATGTAAAACTTACCAGATAAGCCTCGTTAATATGCACATTCTCCAAGGTGGGAACTGGCGAAGACCTCGTTTCATCTTCTATGACTGGTTGAGGTGCAGGCTCAAAGTACTGCACGCCATCACGTCTTGCTACCTCCTCCGCATCTCCCATGTCCTTCAATATGTTGACGAAGCAGTTAACTCTCACTCCAGTCCATTCATATATCTCCTGCAATGACGCAGAGGACATCTCCGCGCTACTAATCTGGCGAAGATCCTCTTGGATAGATGTTGCAACCCCTTTAGCGTCTGAAGTAGATCGCAGAGCATCTCGAACGCGTACAGGTAGGAGATTCAGTGTTGGTGCAGCCATTGTTGTGAAGTCAAGTTTGTCGAATGAGTTGCGATTGGCAAGGTATATACCAAAAACGACCTCAATGTCTGAGCGAGCTCTACGTGCGAAGACCTCTGCCATGACGGTGAGGAAAAGTGCATCGGTTGTGATGCCTTTAGTTCTGGCAAAGTCTTTGATCCCAGCCACATTCAGGTTTGGCTGGAATAGCTCAGTCCTTCCTAAGGTACTTGACTGTTGGTCTGAAGGTGGTAGTAAGGTATCTTTACAGCCAAGATAAGATCTCCATTTCTTCTCTCGCAAAGCTTGACTTGATGGTGATGTTGAATGAGCGACAAATGTTCTGAAATCTTCGCTTCCGTCTTGAGTGCTGAGTGACTGTCCTTGATACAGCGATTCCAACTCATGCAACAAAATCTCAATGCTGACAGCATCATATAGAGCGTGATGAATTTTCAGGCCCAATTTAGACATGTTTTCATCAACAATGAGCGTCACCGGCGGCTCACCACTCAAAGGAAGTCGATCTATCTTGCTGTCCCCGTATGTAACATCATTGTAGGCTTCCTTGAAGACAACCTGCAAGATATTTGATCCACTCCTGACAAAGCCTGTGCGAAGAATGGCGTGTCTTCCCAGAAGAACTTTCCAAGCCCCTTCTAGTCTTTCTTTGTCAAATGTTCCAGATGATAGTTGGTAATAGAAAGTTGGGTAGAAAACAGCCCCTTGTGATGCTTGCCACCCACGAAGGAGATATAATTGACCTGCAGTGACTGGCATGGTACTTTGAATCTCGCCAAATTGGGACAAATCTTTGAGAGCGACTGTTAAATCTGTGGAAGCCAATACTTTGGACAAAACTGTGTCGACATCCAGATCCATGAGATTGTCAGACTTTGTGGACCCCAGGGATTGAATCATTGCATCAATATTGAGGCCCCTGAGAATTTCAGATACACTTAATTTAATCCCTCTGGTGTCCAGAAGTTTGCGTAATTTGTGGACCGATATCGAATCCAAACCAAGCTCGAAGATAGTAGTATCCTTATGTATGGAGTCTTCGGGAACTCCTGAGATTTCTTGGAAAGCTCTTCGGATGATGAGCTCGTCCTCTGACCACTCTGAATACATAGGTTTCGATGGTCGCTCTGGGAGAGCCTTTGAATCGGCATCTCTCTTCTGGAACTTTGGTAACCCGCAAATTGAAATGCCATCGGCTTCTGCAATAAACGTTGGAGCCATCCGAGAGTTAATGATATATTGAAGGACAGAGTCAAGTGCAGTCAAAATTTGGTTCGTTTCATCCTTATTTCGAACAGAAGACTTGCAAGCTGTTGTCCATGAAAGTTGACCTTCCTCCGATATTTCCAGTTCGACACAAATGGGAAAGTCAACATCAGCATGGCTAAACTCGGACTCGTACAGAGATTGTCCTGCTGCGGCTGAATGTCGACCTTGGTAGATGAAAAGTGTGTCAAAGAAAGTATTGTCATTTGCTTTGCCTCGCGAACTCAAGGCAATAGACTGTGCTTCTCCCAATGGGAAATGCTGGTATTGTCGAGTTGTATTGCTCATTTCCTGCATATATTTGAGCATTTCGTCCAAGGTTCCATGAAGTACCGATCGTACAGCCACGGTGTTCATCAATGGGAACATGACCTGATCTGCGTTGGGAAAGTCTCGGCATGAGAGGACAGTTCCAAAAGCGACATCAAGCTGGCCCATCAGTTGTGCAAGCACAAGGGCCCAACAGGTTTGCCCCAGGGTTTGAATGAAGATACTAGATTCTTTGCAGAAATTCTGGATTTCCAAAAAGGGCACAATGGACTGTCTTGTCGCTCGATGAACCTGTTCTGCGCCTGGGACTGCGACCTCGCTTCTCGGGAATTTTGCTAAGGGAAGATTAGATAGGGTGCTTCTCCAGAACTTCTTCGCATCTGCTGTGGTAGACTTGAAGATTTCTTCAAGGCATGGTCGAAAGTCTACCCGTTGAATTTGCTCGCCGAGGTATGCTCTCTTGATATCATTATGGAAAGTCTGAATTGATGAACCATCGTACAGGGCATGTGCGATTGAGATTACCATGTATTTGTTTGAACCAACGGTAAGATACTGAACTTGAAATAGCTCTTGTGACTTAGATGCGTGTGAAATGGCGGCGGCTCTAAGGGTATTGAGACTTTGCCGAGAGACCTCAGTTTGATTCCATTCTTCGAATGACGAATTAGAAGTCTGCAGTGCAGTATCATCACGGATAATCTGTGCGTAATTTGCAGGAATACGAGCATCCTCAATCTTCAAGAAATATGCAGAAAGCACCGGAGATGCGTCTACTACCTTTTTCACGGCTGCAATCAAGTTCTCCGGGTTGGTGTTTTGGTCGAGCTTGAAAATATCCACATTGAAGTACATTTCGTAATCGGATTGTGTCATGAGATGGACCATTCCTTCTTGTAATGGTGTAGCTGGCAGTACCGAATCTTCTGAGGTATCCTGGGGAATAGACCCATGTTCCTTTAAGTACTGAGCCAGTTTCCTGCTTGTTTTCTTGACAAAGCCTTCAGAGGAAGTAACTGGTTCTTGGCTGCTAGCTATTGACGCTGCCGAAGCCATCTTCTGGATGGTTTGACTTCGGATTATTGTACTAACAGCAATGTTTACTCCGTGTCTCCGAAGTCTTGATGAGAGCTTGATCACGTCAATGCTGTCAAGGCCAAGTTCGAAAAGAGAAGAATCTCCGTGTATGTCTGATTCAGCCACATTTGCCAGAGAGGCAATTTCTTTCCTGAAAAGTTCTGCTTCTTTGGTCCATTGAAAGTTACTGTTAGTTGTATTGTTCTGTGTGAGTTCAAATTGGGATGCAGACAAGTGACCAGAAATTGCTGGCAAAATGTCGAGATGGTCAAAGACGCCTGTTTCTCCTTGGTTCTTTAGCATTGCGTTCAGAGCCAATTTAATATGCTTCAAGGTATCAACTGCCTGATCTGTCGAGAGTACGGAAGCATTCGCAACAAGCTTCAGTGCAAGGGAGCTACCAACATCTGCCACAGCATTAGCTGTCGCTTCAAATGCGAGTGGGTAGTCAGCTGTGGCAGCTACTGGCTTCTCAGACCACACGGCCTCCGCGAAGCCAACCTCCGTAGAATCTGGGCGCTGGAAAACAAATAATGCCTCAAATAAAGGCCGACCGGGACCTGATGGACTCCATTTCTGAATGTCTTTCAACGGAGTATGCTGGAAATCCTGCATCTGCAGGCCAAATTTGTGACACTCTGATATTATTTTCTTCCAGGTCATGTCTGGGGCAATATTTAGATTGAAAGGAATCGTATTGAACAATGGCCCGATGACATCGTCTGCACCTTCGAAATCTATTGTTCGACCTGAGGTTACAATTCCAGTTGTGGTGAGCTTCGGCGAGATTTGAGCTTGTAATACGGACATCCATGCTGCTTGGACAAGAGCTTGGTGACTGACACCCAATGTCTTGCGCAGATTTTCAAACTCCTCAAAATTGGGGAGGATGTCATCAACTTCCACTGTAGCTGCCCCTGTTGATAGGTTGGTTATTTCTTGAGGACGCCAATTTGCGAGATGCTCGGCCCAAAAGTCTTTGGCTCCAGGCATCTTTGCAAGTGGGCCATATGGCAATGCATCGTGGAAAGACGGGCCAGAAGAGAATTGGTTGGTTTCGGAGACCGCCGCAAGTTTCGTGTACTCTGTAGCAAGTCTTTGGAGAATCATGACAAGACTATTACCATCATAAAGCCCATGGAACATCTGAAACACCATCAGATCGGAACTAATTGCGTATGCCCAAGGAGTTTTCAAAGCTTCTGACTTCTCGAATGTGTCGTACGAGAATGCCGCATCTTCTCGCCGGATTGCTTCAACTGTTTGTAGGACTACTTGCGCATATCCGTCGTCTGTTGGTACAAATTTTGTTCGAAGGATTTCAAGTTGAGAAATTACTTTATCCCAAGCCCGGAACATATTGTCTATGTTAACTCCGCTTTCGAGACTGAATTCGAATTTGTTGAAATACAACGCCTCGTCATGTTCCAAGAAACGATAGATCATTCCACCCTGAACTGGTGTACACGGGGCAATCTTCTGCACTTTCGTACTGTCCACACCTAACTCGTTGCAGATACTGACTATGTGCTTTTGAGAGAACAAAGCAATTTCTTGGGATGCGCTTATATATGCAGCTTCTTTCTCGGGATTTGCAACTTTGTCGCTTAGGAGATTCTGTACGAGTCCTGATATTGAGGTGTTACTCCTGATAACCGACAGCTTCGCATTTTGGTACCCTGCATTTATCAAAGTTCGAGAGAACCCGATGATTGAGATAGAGTCCATTCCAAGTTCAAAGATACTTGTACCACGGGTAAGAGCTGAAGTATTGACTTGTAAAGCCGCAGCAATAGTCTCCAGAACATCGGTCTCGGCTGTTGTCCACGGCTTGTCTTTTTCGCTTGACCGGCTAAGCCTTTGCAAGTCATCAACAGTGAGTTTATTGTACATAGCAGCAAGTTGCTTTGCATCAGCCTTATTGTTTGCACTCAATGGCATTGCCTTTATTGGAATAAAATGCGTAGGCACCATGTATCCGGGAAGTCGTGATTTGCAAGCATTTCTGACGATGGCGATCAGGCTTCCGTCATCGGTTGTCGACTCTATTGAATTAGTAAGAACAAGGAAAGTCACGAGCTGTTCCTTCTGTTGGGTACTGTGCTTCAGCACCAATGTGACAACTTCTTCCAAGTCACTCCTGCTCTTCTTGATGACTTCATTAATTTCGCCAAGCTCAAGGCGTTGGCCGCGCAATTTTACCTGATCGTCGGCACGGCCAAGGAAGATGAAGGTACCGTCATGAAGAATACGGACCAAGTCACCAGTTCGATAAACCCGCTCGTTGAAACCTTCGAGCGTTGGAAATCGCTCCGTCGTCAAGTCAGGACGGTTGAGATAACCTTTTCCGACGAGCATCCCAGACACACAAAGCTCACCAACTCCACCGCGTAGAGCCGGGAGAGCAGTATTTGGCTTTAGGACAAATGAACCGACGTTGTCGAATGCAGGGCCAATATTAGACCTGTATGTGTTAGTGTTATATGACTTTAGAGAGGTGATTTGCCGTAGGTATTCAATTAGAGGTTACAATTAGGGGTACTCGCTTAAATACCCCTTATCGCTTCTGAGGACCAAAAGGGGCACAAAGAATTATATACGTACGGTTTACCGTTCTTTGGTACTC
The DNA here is from genome assembly GCA_003008705.1 of Pezicula radicicola. Lineage (NCBI taxonomy): Eukaryota > Fungi > Ascomycota > Leotiomycetes > Helotiales > Dermateaceae > Pezicula > Pezicula radicicola. Next base: position 639,342 of record PDUO01000017.1, read on the forward strand.
TTGGGTACATTGTGACTCCGATGGTAGCTTCTGTTGGACCATAACCATTGTATATGCAAGCATGCTCACCCCAAACGTCGAGAATTTCCTGTTTGAGCTGTTCACCGCCCGTGATAAACACTCCCTTGGTCAATCCAGGCACGTCATCCGGATGCAGGAGCCGTGCTAAACTAGGAGTAAGATCGATATGCGTGACTCCAAGTGATCTGATAGCGTGGGGAATGTCTTCAAAGATGAGATCTCGAGGCGCCGACACAACACAAATGCCGACGCTCCAGGACCAGAATTGTTCGAGAACGGAGACATCAAAGTGGAAGGATGCAAATTGGAGCCATTTGGATGATGTAGTCCAATGAGGGCTGAAAAGCCGCTGGAAAGCAAGCATAGCTTGAACAGCGTTCGAGTGACTTAAGATGCAGCCTTTTGGTGTTCCCGTCGTCCCGGAGGTATACAGGCAGTACGAAGTATCTTCAGGTGTAATTGGTCGAGTCAGCTTGGGCGAGTCGGCTGAAAACCCTTCCAAAACATTTGGGCTATCGAGCAAGATTGTCTGTTTGTCGAGGGTGTCTATGATCATCTGGCCAGGCTTCCCGGCTGTAAGAATAAGCCTCGCACCAGAATCTTCGATAATGAACTTCATGCGCTGTGCTGGCGCATTCGGATCCAGGGCAACATAAGCACAGCCAGCTTTAAGGATGCCAATAATAGAGATTGAAGCTTCTGCGCATTTATCGAAACAAATTGCGATAAGTTCCCCAGGAAGGATGGACTTCTCTAAAAGCATTTGGGCAACTTTGTTAGCTGCACGGTTCAATTCTTGATATGTCCAAGTTGTGCTTTTCATATTTCCAGGATCGAGACACGTGGCAAACTCCAGCGCTACTTTCTCTGGCCATTGCTTTGCACCACGTTCAACATATTCATGTAGGAGGGTAATTGTGTCGGCTATCTCAGGTTCCTTCGCCGGAGTAATAGATAGAAGTGTGGCGCCAATGTCAGGCGCTACATCAGAAGGATTTTGCGGGTTAAGAACAATATCCTGAAGAAGAGCATCGTATTGTCTCAACAAGAATTCGGCTTGCTCTGCTGGTATTAGTGAGTCCTTGAAAGTTAGCCGAAGAGCAATCTCTCCGGATTCTGCTGGTTGAACCTCAAGAGAGACAGCATAGTCTACAGTGGCCTCTTCTTGAACGATTTTCCAAGGTAAATTAGCATCGACTTCTTTTGATGATGTCTTTTGATAAGCGAACAGGGTGTCAAAAATCTTGCCTTCAGGGAATCCACTCCATTTCTGGATGGAGGTAAGTGGTGTGAATTGGTGTTTGTGTAGTGAGGCATTTGTATTCATGCTTCTGGACAGAAGATCCGCATTGGTTCCCACAACGTCACAGCGGACTGGAAGAGTGACGATGCTTGGGAATGATATCTTGTCTGAGTCCTCTGCAATGGACCGTCCTGAGAGAGTCATGCCAAATGTCGTGCCGCTTTCTCCAATGTAAAAATAAAGCAATCTCGCCCAGGCCGCCTGCCCGGCAGCTTGCATTGTGACACCATTTTGCATACACCATTCTTCAAGCTTCTCGGTAGAAGCTGTTGAAATTACTTCTCGGACGGAACTAGTCTCAGTTGAGATGCGAAGAGGGGTGAGATCTGGAAAACGGTTGACAACAATTTTGTTTCCTTCGCTCTGCCAAAACTCCTTTTTCGGTTCTTCATCTTGTTGCCCGCTCTGTAGAATTGCCCCAAGTAAATTCGTGACAGGTGGTCTTTGAAGTATTGCTTTGGACGCATACGCATCAGCCACGTCGGATAATATCAATGACATTGATTGTGCATCATAGAGAGCATGATGAGCAGTGAGTCTTAAAAACGTCTTGTCGTTATCCTTGGAAATCTTGATGCTCCATGGGCCCTGAAGTAATTGATCTGCAAAAGATAGTTCTTCTTTCGCAGCTCCCTCAAACCAAGGCAACTGAGAAGTTGTCTTGCCATAGGTAACCATCGTAAACGGATTACTGGGGTCTTCAATTGCAGCAAATCCTGTCCTTAGCATTTCATGTTCCCTCTGAACACTTTCCCAGGCCTCTTTCAACTTGGATAGTGATTCATTTGGCTGTAATTCAAACAGGATGCTGTTAACATACTCTTGCCCGTCGGAGTGCAAGCTTTGAGCGATCATGCCTTTCTGAACCGCTGTACATGGTCTGACGGCTTCGACGTCATTGTGATTCAGGTTGTATTTGGAACATACAATGTCGCGATAGTTTTCATCAAAGCCCTGGAAATTGTACTGTGGAATTTCCGCGGAGGTATCGTCACCACGATATTGAGTAATTAATGCGCATAGTTGAGCGATAGTCGGGTTCTCAAGGACGTCACTGGCGAGAACTTTGTGGCCTTGTTTCCTCAGACGGGCTGCAACTTGTACAGTACTGATACTATCGAGGCCTAATCTAAACAGGCTAGTTTCGCGTCGAATGTTCTCTAGCGGGACAGAGGTGAATTTCGAGATTACATCTCGTATTTCCTTTTCCTCTGCAGTCATCTCCATAGATGCTTCTATAATCTTAGAGACGTTCGACTCAGTCGCTTCTCGAGAAGCTTCTGCACAAATTATTTGCTCTTTCATAGTGGTCGACAGGAGTTGCCGTCGTGGATTTTCTAATGCCTCTTGCAACTTGGCATCAAAAGTATTCAAAATCTGGTGAGCATCTTCTGCTGAGATTTTGGAACAGTGCGTATGAAGAATAATTTCCAATGTATCCGCTCCGGGGCGAGGCACAACCTCGCAAACGAAAGGCAAGTCCATTGCTCCATCATCTTCTACAATAGACCATATGGAAGAGTCCAAAGCTCTCGGCGGTTGCTGTAAAATGAAAAGGGTATCATAAAGACGAGTGCCGTCAGCGCTAAACTTGGACTGAATTCGACGCAAAGGAGTCAACTGAAAGGGAATGGAACTAGCATTCAGAGTCTGTAATTTTCGAAATGCTTCGAGGTATGAGAGCTTATGGATGCTTTGAAGCCTGGCTGGAATGGTATTAAAGCAAGGACCTACTAGACGCTCGACGCCTTCGATCGATGCGGTACGGCCACTGACGACATTTCCAAAGCAGATATCTGTTTTTTGCACGCTCTCGGAAATTATGGATGCCCATACGGTATGGCAAGCCGCCAAAAGGGAAGTGCCATGCTTTTTAGCCTGCTTCTCAATCCAAGCGAGAGAGGATCTTGAATGAGTACGTTGGATTCTCGTCCCACCTTGCTTCGATTCTTCGGTCGTTGGTTCGTGAGCACTCTGCAAGAGAGTTGACGAACACCCGCTGAGAGCCTCTTCCCAGAAATGATCAGCTTTAACAGCATCCATTGACACCATGGACCGCAAGAAAGGTTCAAATGAGACTGAAGGCAGAAGGGTTTCCTGATGATAGAGCTTTTCAACTTCCTCGTAGAGTATCTCAAGCGCGGCTCCATCGTATAGTGCATGATGCATTGAGATCAGTAATTTGGCATTCTGCGGTGAGTGCAGAAGTTCGAGGCTGTATGGCGGTTCAAACCCATTTTGAGGAGGCAGTCGCTCGTTGTACTCTTCTACAAGCTTGGATGTTTCGTCTGCACTACACTCAATGGAGCTAAATTTCATGGGAAATTCCTTTAAGATAACTTGGGCATACGGAAATCGCAGTTCGTCAGTTCTGATAAAGCAAGTCCGCAATATTTCGTGCCTACGTGTCATCTCTGACCAGCATTCCTTTATCTTCTCTACATTACCAACGATATCAAGGACGACAAGATTGTTGTACAGTTTTAAGCTCGATGATTCTGCGGTAGAAAGCATGGCCTCTTGAAGCGGCGTGCATGGCAAGATATTCTGAACAACTCTGCCGGCTTGTGCAAAACTCTGCACCGTTTTGCTAGCGAAATCCTGGTCAAAGCCAAAATCAAAGACTTGCGAGCTGGAGTGCAAATCGGTCGACAAGCTTGATTGGCATGAAGCTGACATCCTCTCCGCGAGCCTGATCACTGAAGGATGCTTGAGAATATCTGAGATTTCAACGTTTCTCTGGGTACGTTGACGCAAACTTCTTGCGAATGAGATGGCAGAAACCGAATCAATTCCGAGATTGAAGAATGATGTGCTTGGTGTGATTTGATCAACGGAGACATTCGTTAGTTGCGCTAAGGTCTCGGCGACATCTGCTTCAAGGTCCGTCCATTGGTGATCAATTGAAGTCTGATTTGCTCGAGTAGTAGAGTCTAGATATTCAACACTGAGAGCGTTGTACTGAGCAATCAATAATCGCCTATCAATCTTGCCCTGTGGAGTTGATGGGAGACACGAAACTGGAATCAGCGTCGATGGAATCATATATGGCGGAAGTGTTGAGTCAAGATTGTCGTACAGTGCTTTGAGAACCGTCGAATCTGGAGATAGGCACTTTACATCTGTGGACTTCACTGAAACCGAGGTCCAAAAACATACCAGTCGCTCTGGTCTGCCATCCTTGCCACCAATGACCATCGTTGTACAGTCTTCAACGTGGTCGGATCTTAGCATGACGTTTGTAACCTCCCCAAGTTCGACTCGTTGACCACGAACCTTGACTTGGTCGTCCTTTCTCCCTGTAAAAGCCAAAGAGCCATCAGGCATTAAGCGACCGAAATCACCACTCCGATAGAGGCGCCCAAATTCCGCGTGATCAATTATCTTTCCGTCATTTTGCTTAGGATCCATATAGCCGCGAAAGACTTGAGATCCACCGAAACAAAATTCTCCCTCTCCACCTCGAGGAACAAGAGAAAATTCAGGCCCAGGAGACAGAACAAAAACGGACGTGTTCTTCAGAGGAGGGCCGATATTGTTGATTGAATCCTCCAGTGATACTTTCGGCTTGATTGTACATATATTTGTCGTTTCGCTGGGTCCATATCCTTGCCAGAGTCCTCTACCAGCCCAGGTGTTGAAGACTTTCTGCGTAACAGCCTCTCCAGCTGTGACCAAGAACTCTACCAGTGGAACATTTTTCGGCTCAATGAGTGCAGCAACCGTCGGTGTAAGACTGAGATGGCTAACTTGCAGCTCCCGGATTGCTTCTTCGATATCTCGAAACAAAACATCCTTCACGGCGGAGCAAAGGCATCCACCAACTCTCCACGCGAAAAAGATCTCAAAGACAGATACGTCAAAAGCTTGAGAACAAGACTGCAAGAATCTTGAGTTCTGAGAAGCTGGGTAGAGGTCTTCTAAAACATCCAGATTACTTAGAAGATTACCTTGAGTCACCATAACTCCCTTCGGTGTGCCGGTGCTCCCCGACGTGAATACGCAGTATGCGAGATTTGCTTCGGAAAATCTGGGCGCTACATTTACAGAAGAAAGCCTTGCAAGGTCGACTTCATCAATGTAAATTATAGTGGTACTGTGGAAATTCTGGAAGAGAGACCGTGATTCTGACCGTGCTATGACAACCTTGACACTGGCTTCGCGAAGAATGTATTGGAGCCGGTCTTGAGGGACATCTGGTGTAACAGGAAGATAGCCTGCACCGACTTTTGCAGTAGCGAGTATTGACGCATACAAATCGACGCATTTCTCCATGCAGATACAGACGACTTCATGGAAGGCATCTTGAGCCAAGAGATGGTGGCCAATCTGATTCGCATATGCATTCAGTTCTCCATAGGTTATTTGTTGGATTTCACTGCTCCCTGGACTTATCGACAAAGCGAAGTCAATGGCTGGCCGACGAGGATCTTCCGCTGCTATTCTTTCCACAGGAGAGGCAAGCCCTCCGGACCTAAGCTTGAGCTCCGGTTTTATGTTCTCTGTGGAGAGTAGATTGATGTCCAGGAATGTGGGCGCTTCAGCCAAAGATGTTGTTTCCGGTCGCAAGACTACTTTTACGAGCTCTTCAATTTGCCGTAGCAGCATAGTTATTTGCGCCTGAGGAAATAGGGATTGTTCATAGTTTGCTTTCAGTTCGATGTTGCCAACCCCGGGAGTAATTTCCAGGGTCAAGTTGAACTCGAGATTGTCAACTGTGTCTACTAAAGAAACGTGCTTTCTAGTGTGATCGTAACTCTGCAATGTTTGTTGCCAGATCAAAAGGGTGTCGAACAGTGGTTGTCGGGGATGAACACCACCAGCCGCCTTAATCTCTCGTAATGGGAGGGTGCTATGCTCTAAGTGTTTCCGATTTATTGAGTTGAGCTCTTGCACAAGACTATGGAGATCAGATGAGGCTGAAATATCAACACGGATCGGTAACGTTGCGAGGCATGGTCCGACGATGTCCTCAATACCTATTATGGGGAGAGTCCTGCCAGAAAATACAGTGCCAAAACAAACATCAGGCGATCCAAGATAGGAGCTTAGAACTAGTGCATATGCGGCCTGGAAAAGTGATTGAGGACTTGATGAAAGACGTCTCGCAGCGGCTTCAATGTCTGAAGTCTGGATAGTCGTGAGGTAACGTGCGATGGCTAGTCCTGTACGAGGTGCTTTGGAGCTATGAAATGTTGGCACTGGTCTCGGGTCTAGACTCAAGAGATGATCTTTCCAGTAGTCTTTTGAAGACCAAGAATCGCTAAGAAGGGTCCCGTCCTGATATCCGCAAATTACATTACTAAAAGATGGGCGAGATGGTGGGGACTGATCCTGTAGCAGCAGGTCCAAGTCGTCAAGAAGAAGTTCAAGAGACCATGCGTCGTAAAGAGCGTGGTGGAGATGTATCAGAAGCTTCGCGGTAGAACCAGATTGCATTATCTGAATTCTGAGTGGATGATTGAGAGAGGTGTCTTTCACGTCATCAAACTCATACTCGAAGCACTCTACCTCCTCAATCTGTGAATCCATAAGAGACCTCCAGATAATCTGAATGTAGCCGTTGGAATCTTCCGATTCTGAAAACCCAGTTCGGAGAATAGGGTTCATATCGCTAAGAGAGCGGAGAGCAGCGTAGACGTCACCAAGATCTTCAAGGCCAGGTAGTTCCAACTCGACCCAGTTCCGATAAGCCTTTGGATCAATAGCTGTCTCAGAGAGCATTGCAGACTGTAGCGGTGTGCAAGATATGGTAGCTTCAACATCTTTAGCATGACCATTCAGAGCAGTTGTTGCATCCTCCGATAGAACCACGGATGTCTCCACCAGTGATTGAGATGGCGCAGACTTGGAATCTTCACAAAATTTCGTGAGAGAATCCAATGTGTCGGCCTGTAAAACTGCGACGGTGGTGATATTGAAGCCCGAAGAGCGCAGTTTCGAGGCAACCCGAATTGCTACCAAGGAGTCCAACCCAAGTGCGGCGAGTCGAGTGTTTTTAGGAAATGGTCCCAGAATCTCTTGCACAACCGTCCGAACAGTTTTTTCGGTAACCGTCTCCGATGCACTGCTCCCGTCATCTTGGGCTTCTCGTTGCTTCTGGTAATCAGCCTCCAGTTTTCTTTTGTCAACCTTTCCAGATGGCAAATAGGAGAAATTTTGTAGCAAGACGATCTCGCTTGGTACCATGAATTTTGGAAGCCATTTTGCGCACGTCTTCATGACATCCTCAACCTGAATATCTTGCTCGCCTATGAGGGCAAAAACAACCAAAACGCCACTCAGGACAACTGCAGAAACGGTCTTGATACCGGGGTGCTTATAGACAACCTCTTCGATTTCACCAAGCTCAATTCGCTGACCTCGAAGTTTTACTTGTCCAGCACTCATACGACCAAGAATCTCTATAGTACCGTTCTCAAGCTGTCGAGCTTTGTCGCCCGTCCGATAGTAGTTTCTGCCTTCGAATTCCACAAAGGCAGCCTTATTCTGGTCTGGCCGGTTGAGATAGCCACTCGCTAATTGAGGACCGCCTAAAACAAGTTCTCCCAGCTCCCCTAATGGGAGGAATGTGAGATTTGCTGCATCGTCCGCTGTTATAGCTGCAGCCGCTACGAAGGTAGAGACAGTGTCAAGTGGAATGCCAATATTTCCAGGCTTCGCACTTGCTTCCATGGCCGGATAAATAGTGCAATGAATTGCAGCTTCTGTAGGTCCATACATGCCATACAGCATATTTGGCTTCTCGTCTGATCCTCCAAATTCTTCCACAATAGGTCTTGTTAGCATTTCTCCTATGGTCAAGAGCAACTTCAACCCTGGAGCGTTCGACCGTTTTTGCAGAAGAGACCCAACCACTGTCGGGGTCAGCTCAGCAGCATCAATTTCTAGCTCAGTGATCATCCCGGGTAGATCATTGAGGAGCTGGCTTCGATTACACCCAACCAAAGTGCAAGCCCGCGTGAAGGGAAAGAATATTTCGAAAACCGAGACATCGAATGAGGGAGCAGCAAATTGAAGAAATCGTTTGAAAGGAGGGATATGTCTCTCGTGGGCGAGCAAAGACTGAGAAGCAGCCAAGTGACTGACAGCAACTCCTTTCGGTAAACCACTAGATCCAGACGTATACATAACGTAGGCAAGTTCATGTGGTTGTGCTTCACGTGATGGTCTTGAGGAGACCGTTGCTTCCGTTGGCACGACGGGGAACTCATCGACCAGGATGACCATTGGGCCATTCTCCCAAGTTGCAACATCTTTGAACTCTGGAGTGGTGATGATGATGCCTGCACCAACATCGCTAACAACGAACTTAATCCTCTCTTTTGGCGCATCGAGGTTAATAGGACAAAATGCGCCTCCAGATTCCAGAATGGCTAGTTGAGATATGTAGAGACTGGGGGACTGTGGTAGTAAAATGGGCACTACATGTTGTGGTCGAGAGGTCAGGTCGGGCGTGGGTTGCAATGCATGTTCTATGCATGCTGCTACGGAAACTACACATGCATGTAGTTCCTGGTAGCTGTACTTTTGTCGTTTTTCATTGCGTGTAAAATCCAGAGCACAAGCAGAAGGATCTCTCTCCCACCGGATTAGCTGATGCAGCAGCCGAGGACCCTCCAAGACCTGCGGAGGGTCGTTGAGTATTGAAAGTCTGGTAGACATTGTTAGGGTTCACGGCGTCGCGCTCATTACTAGGAGTTCCGTGGTGTAAGAAGTTTATTAGCACAGTTTAAGAAGAAAAAAAGAGAATAAGTACAAGTATTCGATAAGAGAGTCCTGCTTTTCAACGAGGGGAGATTTGATAGTCCTCGTCGCAGGGCCCCATAGAAAGCAGCAGTCAGGTGACATAGCAAAAAGATTCACGTGCGCCTGTTAGAAGCAGTGTGTGTGGTGTGTGCTCTGTAACTATGTATTATTGGGCCGGACGTTGTTTTTTCTGCGTGGCGTGATGGCAGGCCTGTGAGGGCCATGGTCAGCACAATTGCCCCGCATGGCACTGGCCAGGTTTGCTAGTTTGCTAGGTCCCTGGACAAGGGCAGGCAGGTAGAGGAGTACCTCCCTACACTCCGTACCTAGAGACACAAGTCACGCAGCAGTTGTTGGCGGATGAGGCAGCTGAAGCCACGAAAGCAGCGAGTATTGCGTCATGACTTCGCACCTCACCCCCTGACGAATGTCACTCGTGCGTCCGCAGACTATTGGCCCCAAGACTTAGTGGTTATTATTATGATATTTTTTTTTTCTTTCGTATTTTGCTTTTCGTTTTCGGGCTACTCTAAAGACGACTATCCGAGCAAGTATGGCGGGCTAGGCTGGGCCCGCATAGGCATGGGGGAGCGCGGCTATGCGGGCAAGCGTCCGTCAACAATCTTCCACTTCTACGGTATCCTTCCTCATCATTACCTAAGATGCGCCCCCTGGGGCAGGTGCCGCTGCGTGAGGAGAGTGGGTTTGTGTGAGGTAGTGCGAAGTGTGAGGCAGTGTGAGCGGAGAAGGTCCAGAAGAAGCAAAGCCGGCCAACGATACAGGGAAGAATTTTCGTTCATCTTATGGGTGCTGTAATCTTATCAGATCCTTGGGACGCACGGCGCGCCATCAGATTAGATCTGCAGGCTCCAACTTCCATCACACGTCGCTCCGATTGTCGGCGCGAATCACTATTCCTTTTTTTCCCACGACTATTTCCTTCCACACTCCACCACTCCACTCCAATAACATCCACTCAAGCTTCGCGGCACTTCTCGGCCCTGCACCTCTCCCTGCACCTCCCTGCACCTCCCTGCACCTCCCTGCACCTCCCTGCACCTCCCTGCACCTCCCTGCACCTCCCTGCACCTCCCTGCACCTCCCTGCAACTCCCTGCAACTCCCTGCAGCTCTCTCGGAGAAATTCCATCAGATAACTTTAGCTGCCGAAACTCCCCAAGGGCCAAGCACTGCTGCCCCGAGAAGGTTAAACGTCCCCCCTGGGCCCCATCGTTGACTAAGAGAATCAACTGTGGCTTCTGCTTCGTCATTTCTAGTTTGTATTGTCTAACTGTATGCTTACGAGCAGAGAGAAATACAGGTCATTTGCATGCACTTCGTACCAATCAAGTATTATCCTCCTGGTTTCGTACTTTCATACCTGCTTTGTTGTAAAGCAGGACGTGTACAGGGAACTTGCAGGACGCCCCTTTACGCGTATTCAGAAGGTGCCCGCAGTCGTGTCCACATTCTTATTCCCAGAGGAATGAGAGGGATCCAAATCAATATGCAGCATGCATCGATGTGCCTACATCCGCCTGGCAATGCAATGCCGGAGGAGAAATCTTCATATTGTGGAGTTCACCGACTCTTCCTCGGTAAGGACATGGACAACCTGTTCTACATACCTCGCTTCCGCTGCGGGTTACGACACTGTGACGCTGTTCTTAGAATCAAGTCTTGACCTTAATTCGACATCAATATGCGGCATTTGCACTTGTCTACAGGGGAAGATCTACAGTGCCGAGATGAGTTCGGGGTATGCAACCCGACACGTTGGTGCCATGATGATACAGTAGGGAGGTGCTCCGTAGGTAAGCTTGTTTCTTCTGCATCCTTTTTCGATTTTCGATCTGTCAGCCCTCGTAGCCTTCAAGCCAGAAGTTCACTCCCCAGGTTCTTGGGCTGCAGTGATCAGCGTCGAGACTATTTGCGTTCGTCTTTACTTTTCAGCCAGCCTCCTGGTACCTCTTACTGCAGTTGACGACGCAACCACTTCTTTCTTTCTTCGACAGACCATCATCTGCACGCTGCAATGATTCCGGCAACACTCGAAGAAGAGGACAAGTCAACAAGGCAGACTATGTGGAAGTCCATCTCCATCTTTCCTAAGAAGGGTGCTGTCAAGTCTTCAGGATCTTCCTATTTCGCTCTTTACAGACCTCTAGACGATCTCCAATCACGCCTCATTCTCGTTGCCGGTGTACTGTTTGCCATTGCCGCAGGGGCACCACTGCCCGTCATTGGTGTCATCTTCGCTAGAATCATAGACTCTTTCCCTCCATCAGAAGAAGCAGTTCGAAGCCGTGTCATTGAGTTGATATGTGTTGGTCAGTTAATTATTCTCTTCTCCATCACTTCGATGCTAACAAAACAGCCATTGCATATTTTGTCGTCACGTGGGGGTGGGCCTTCTGTTTTGGCATCGTTGGTGCCCGTGTATCAAGGGGTCTTCGCAAGCAGATGGTTGAGCGAGCACTTGGTCTTGACCAAACTTACTATGAGACAGAATGCCCAGATGTATGACGCCTTGGAGACAATTATCATTTCAAGTATCGTTAACACTTTTCTAGATCACAACACGTCTAACTGCAGACGCACAGCTGGTGCAATCCGGAACTGCCGAGAAAGTTGGACTTTTCATACAGTCCGTCAGCTACTTTCTTGTAGCCTTCATTGTTGGTTTCACCTTAAATGCTCAGCTTACTGGTATATTGTTTGCCGCCGTCATTCCATCCATTGCACTGGTCGTATACACCGGCACCTGGATATCCAACCGCTTCACTAAGGATGCTGCAGAATGTACTGCCAGTGCTGCTGCAATTGCCGAAGGAGCAATCAAAGGAGTTCAAGTTGTGCAAGCATTTGATGCCTTTGAGCCACTTACTGAAGATCATCGAAAGAATCTTGCCAACGCCATGCGATTTGGTGTGAAGAAATCCATTGCTGGTTCAGTTCTGTTGGGAAGCGTTTTTTTCGTTGCGTAGGTCATCTCTTATTTTATTATCACAAATGAACTTGTAGCTAATAAATGACAGATTTGCCGCCAACGCTTTAGCGTTTTGGCAGGGCTCGCAAATTCTGAAGAGGGATTCTTCTTCTGGGAGTGCTGGCACAGTTTACGCCATCGTGTTTCTCATTCTTGATGCTTCATTTGTTATGGGTCAATTTGGACCTTATATCCAAACTTTTGCCTTAGCAGCTGAAGCCGGACGCCGTATCTTCAACCTTATTGATTATAAGGAAATTGATATCGATATCTACTCAGAAGAAGGCATCAAAGCAAACGATGGAACTTTTGGATCTGGTAAAGAAATCCTTTTTGAGGGTGTGACATTTTCGTACCCAGCACGGCCTCAGGAAAAGGTTCTCAATAACGTTCATCTAACTCTCAAGGCTGGAACAACGGTGGGTATTGTCGGAGCTTCAGGAAGTGGGAAATCTACTATTGCAGCTTTGCTACTCCGACTTTATGATCCGACCCAAGGTTGCGTTAAAGTTGATGGGCTTTCAATTCCAGAATACAATCTCGCCAGTCTCCGAAGGCAAATCGCTCTAGTCGACCAGGATCCTGCCGTCTTCTCTGGCACAATATATACAAACATCCTAGACGGATTCAAAGGAGAACACGGCTCCGATGCTGAGATGAGAGAAAGGTGTATTGAAGCAGCAAAAGCTGCCGATGCATGGTCATTCATTGAAGCACTGCCTTCTGGTTTGGATACATGGCTTGGAGAACCTTCAGGTACGAAACTGTCAGGGGGACAGAAGCAAAGACTTTGCGTAGCACGTGCCCTTGTAGGAGATCCATCGCTTCTTGTTCTTGACGAAGCAACCTCTGCACTTGACACAATTAGCGAGGCGACAATCCTTAGTTCGCTTGGAAAATCAAGGTCGTCAGGCAGCAGGACAACAGTTATGATTGCACATCGGCTTGCGTCGGTCAGGGATGCAGATACTATTATTGTGATGGGTAAGGGCCGTGTTCTGGAGCAAGGAAACCATGATACTCTGATGAAAATAGACGAAGGTGCCTATCGAAAATTGATCGAGGCTCAGCGACTTGGTTCGGATGATTCGTGCCATTCTGAAGAACCCGAAGTAAATATCACCAAGGCCGACGGCCCCGTGGACCAGCCGGATTTAGCGACGGATTCCGAAATACCAGATATCATGACAAAAGAGGCCATATCCTTTGGCATATTCACACTCATTCGACGATGTCTCAGTTTATGTCGTTCAAGGGTCTTCTTCACATTTTTGGCGTTGCTAGGGTCACTTCTCACTGGCGGAATCATCATTGGTGAATCGATAGTTTTCGGACATCTGGTTGAGCTTCTTAACTCTATTGATGGTGCTGTCACTACTTCTGGTCAAGTCAACTTTTATTGTTTAATGTTTTTCGTACTTTCATTGGTCGCCTTTATCGGGTATTCAATGTCTGGATCTTGCTTTGGTCTTGTATCTGAGCATCTTATCATGCAAACTAGAGACTTGTCATTGCGCACAATCCTTCGTCAGGATGTAGAATGGTTCCTTCAGCCTGGAAGGTCGACATCTGCTCTGATTTCTGTAATCAGTATGGACTCTGGAAATCTCAGTGGGTTGTCAGGAGTTATTCTCGGGACGATTGTGACTGCAGTTGTCGCTGTTGCTGGTGGTGCTATCTTGGCGCACATTGTTGCATGGAAAATTGCTATTGTTTTATTTGCAACATCGCCAGTCGTTGTTCTTTCTGGATTCTTCCGCCTTCAAGTCCTCGCGAAACTAGAAGAAAAGTATACCTTCTCTGATGCACATCAATTCATGCAATTAACTAACAAATTATCTATAGGAACCAGAAGGCTTATACGGAATCTGCTTCCCTTGCAAGTGAAGCGTGCAGTGCTATTCGTACCATTGCTGCGCTCGGAACAGAAAAGCGCACAGCAGACCGATTCCATCTAGCTATTGACAAGTATCGTGAGCAAACGTTCAAGGATACAGCTTTAGGTAACATGATATTAGCGTTTGCATTAGCTATAACGTACGTATTGATCCATACGTAGCAAATCAACCTGCTCACACGTTTCAGATATTTCGTTTACGCTTTAGCTTATTGGTGGGGGTCAAAACAAGTCCGGTCTGGAGAATACACCAGTCTCCAGTTTTTCATTGTCCTCCCTGCTATTTTGTACTCAGCCCAAGCAGCTGGACAGATATTCAGCGTAGCTCCCGAGATTGGACGTGCGAGAGGTGCAGCTTCTAGAGTCTTTGCACTCCATGACGAGAAGCCTACAATCGACACAGATGATGGCAGTATGAAAGAGTCGGTCGAGATGAGCGAGAATTCCACATCTAGCTACCAAGGTACAACCGGTGATACCTCGCTGGCCGGAAACCTTGAATTTAGGAACGTTAGTCTTACATACGCTACGCGCCCGAACGCGCCTGTCTTTACAAATCTCAATTTGAAGATTAAGGCCGGTGAGACTGTTGCGCTTGTAGGTAGATCTGGAGCTGGAAAAACATCGACAATTTCACTCATTGAACGGTTTTACGACCCAACCTCCGGAACAATTCTCTTAGATGGCAACGATATCAAAAATGTCCCCGTGTCAAAACACAGAGCCAGGATAAGTCTCGTTGCGCAAGATCCGGATTTGTTTGCTGGTAGTGTAGCTTTTAACGTTGGACTTGGAGCAAGACCAGGGCACAAAGCTACCAGAGAAGAAGTCATTGAGGCTTGCAAAGCTGTTGGAATTCACGACTTCATCAGTGGGTTACCAGATGGATACGAAACGTAAGTATCAGCAATATTATTAAGTTGAAGTAGTTGCTAACTATTATTAGACAATGCGGTAATAATGGATCGCAGTTGTCCGGAGGTCAGAAGCAACGTGTAGCAATTGCAAGAGCTTATATCCGAAACCCGGAGATTCTGGTAAGTCATTCTCCGTGCTGGCCTTTGGCAACAATACTAACAAAACATCATAGCTCTTGGATGAAGCAACTTCTGCCCTCGATTCACATTCCGAGGCTCAGATACAAGCAGCCATCTCAGCTGTGTCACGGAAGAGAACCACAATCATGATTGCACACAGACTCACTAGTGTTCAGAACGCAGACCGCATCTTGGTCTTTGACAAAGGCAAGATTGTGGAAGAGGGCAAACATGATGTTCTAGCAAGAAGTGGGGGAATCTATGAGCAGATGGTTCGCGCTCAAGGGCTGAGGTGAATATCACCAGGACTGCACTAGATTGGAAAAGTTGGTTATAATGGGCATTTCATGGAGTTGTGACTTTGATCGAACCAGGGGTATATTTTTAATGGCGCATGAATTACCTTTCACTTTTACTGTACCAACATAATTAACATCTGATACCTGGAACTGTGGTTTGGAAAAGAAAACGAAAGAAAAAAGAAAACACGGGTTTAAACAGGGTGGCATATGGATTGTTAAGGCAAAAAGGAAGCAGACAAGGGCTTTCTCGGTTGGATGATCGATGATTGATTATCACTCATCGATCTTCATTTCAACAACTGTCAGATGATGATCTGAAGTTCTCAACCTCCCAGCCTCCCGTCTCACGGGCGTCAACCCCGAACTCCTCCCAGCGAGCACATTAGACGGCACAGAGTCCGAGGCGAACTAACCGAGGCTGTAACACTGCATCGACACTCACCACCACACCACCATACCGATACGATAATACGATGATCACTGCCTACCACGTTTAGATACAGGCAAATAATGACAAGAGAAGTTTCTACGAGCCGACGAGGTGCGGCAGATGAGACCACGTTTCTTTCCCGTTGTTTTCCCTTGGGCCTTCTAGAGCTATTTCCATGCATAATTACGTGTGACCTTACAATTCCCCTTACGAAGTACAGGCCCCGATGGACTACTGTGGAGAGGGAAATATTTTTATTGTGCGATGTATAATGCGAGTACCTTAGCGAGGCGGACGGGGGGTTCTGTCTCACTCGTTTGAGGAAGGAGACGGGGCTGGCCGGTAGTCCTTTTTTCTCCACGTCGAAATTGATGAGTGATTATTGTTGCTCCTCCTTGATGGAGAGTAGGAAGCCGAGATTTTGGCAGGTGGGTGTGTGTCATGGTCATGGTGAATACTTGTGATTAATGGTGGTGGCTTGGTGGGGTTGGTTAGATGTGAGACGGGGACGGAGGACGGAGGGAGGGATCAAGAGTGGAGTCTCTCAGTTATCAGATGAAGAGATAATCTCATCAGTACAGTAGTCTGGAAGGATTAGATTAAAGCGGAGAACAGCAGCTAGCTACCGGTATAAGCTACAAGGGAGGCTCGTTGGTGCCTTTGGACGAGTCATTCCTCTTGGATGTTCGGTGGTAGGTGACCCTTTTCAGACGAATGCCCCGTTGCTTGTCCTTGGCTACAGGCCTACGGAGTCCTTCTTGGCTGTGCATTGCGGGCTGGTTGCGGTATTAGTGGATGAATGGGGAGTGGATCTGATCCTTACCTTGCCTTGCACTGTTCCTTGTTGTTGCATGTGCCAGCAGGAGCACGGGAAAGAAGACTTTTTATCAGATCAAAACTAGGTTTCTGTACTCCGTACTTCTGCTGCAGCAGAGTCGAAAGATCTTCGGCGCCTTAGCAAGGAAGATCCTTTTTTACCCTTTTTTTTTTTTACTTTTTCACTTTCAGTCCTCGCTCGTGGCGGTCCAAGCCTTATTTTGGGGGCCCTGTATGGCATGGCTCATGGCCTGAATACCAAGCGAATGGGCGTCGGCAACAAGATTATCTCTGAATCAGATAACGGCTGACACCTGGCATCGGACGGGTGCTCCTGGCCTGTTCCCTGACACCGATGTCGGCTTTTGGGGGCGGGGGCAATGCCCTGCTTGGCATCAGAGCGGAGAAAATGGGCGGATCTGATAAGCCAGGCTGTTTCGGCTATTCTTGTGCCCGGACGACGTCCAATCGTCCAATGGTTCAATCCATCATGGCTGGCATCTCCACATGCTTGAAATGTCCCATCATTCTGCCTTACTGTACTCTACCGACACAGCACTCTTCCTACTACGGCCTACTTCGGCCCAACGGCGTCATGATTCTCTCTTTCTTCCCTGCCATCACTCCATGACTACTGCCCTGTACACCCTGTACCTACACCCCTCCACCCTGTCTGTAGTGTGCTCTGCCCTGCCATGCACTTTCCAGCGCTACATGCGGGTCGTCTAGTAACCAACCAACCACCAGCTTTCGTCTGCTCTACAGTACTTTCGACGATGGACCTCGATGATTCTCTCTCTACGCCACTGGTATGATGCTGGTGGTGCATCGTGACTTACTAGGTACGGGATGAGCTCCATCCAATACGAATGAGCCCACGATGTGTGTGGTCGCTACCGATCGTTGTCTCACAGAACTCGCTCTTCGCTCCTCCTTCGTCGTCCGATACTTTTTTAACTTTGGTGGATCATTGGCACACACGGCGCTCTCTCCCCTTTCTCTCCACTACTACTACTACTATTCTATACTACTTGATGCTATTATTCCTAATCGAGCTAGGACCAGCTCCAGGTGCTTGCACGAGCGAGTGAAGCTCTGCTGCCGTGGCATTGACTTTAGAGGGAGCTATGGTAAGGATGCGACTTACTTAGAGCGCGCATGCGTCATGTTCCGTAGCGACATAACTTCATAAGGTAAGAGGGAAAAGGCATCATTGCAATAATAATCAATACGCTACGAATACACCCCCAACCCCCGAACCCTTGTAACAATAATTATGGAGGACTTGGAGGATTAACGGAAGCACCTGATATCTGCAGGTCCCGATGGTACGAACGCCCGATATGAAATGATCTTGACTTTTTTTTTTCTCATCCTAACTCACTCCAGGAAAGAATATACACTACATCACAGCCTCATCAATATTTCCTTTCCTGTCTTGCCAGGACAGCAGTCTTGTATACTTGTATCTTTTCCAGGATATTGCATTACACGACATAACCTCCCCAAGAGTTTTCATCTCCACCTACAACTCATCCACTATTCACCCAATTATATAACGCCGAAGACATACAAATCCATCTAGTCCAACAAAAAGAAATACACCAACCATCGGAAAACCCTTCTTGTCAGCTTCCGATCCACGCCTGCAATCTAAATTATTGCTTGCGTTTTTTGGGGGTACCAAAAGTGTCTTAAGTGGTTGGACTTTCCGCATCACCTTGAAGTCATCTGCATTTGCATCATTGGCGCCGCACTTGGATTGTACCAATAGGAGACATCGTTTTACTCATCAACACCCAAGTGGCTTTCCAACAATCAACATCCTACGCTATTCATTCTGTACCACAAAAGGGACCTCCCAATCCGAATAATTCGTTACGAAGTCGAGTCAACTTTCAAAGCGCTTTTGTCATCTTATCCTCTTTGAGTGATCAGATTTACTTGTACGGTTAACAGACAATTTTTGGTCACGTTACTTGCCCCCCTTTGAACAAGCGAAGTACCAAAATGGCCCCCTCAGCCATCACCCCTTCAAGGGCATCATCAATCGATGAATCCAACGGAATTGCCCCTTCCACATCAAATGTCTACACCTCAACCAATGGACACAAATCAAAAGCCACCAAATTTCCCTGGGCATCCCCCGACGAACCTTTGGATCTCATCTGCGTCGGATTCGGACCAGCTTCCCTGGCAATTGGAATTGCACTCCACGATGCATGCCGAAAGACACCAACCGCTCACGTCCCAAATGTCCTTTTCCTTGAGAAGCAGCCACAATTTGCCTGGCACGCAGGCATGCAGCTTCCGGGAGCAAAGATGCAAATCTCTTTCCTCAAAGATTTAGCAACACCACGGGATCCAATGTCTCCATTTACCTTCATCAATTACGTACATCAGAACGGTCGTCTAAACCATTTCATCAACCTGGGCACTTTCCTCCCAAGCCGTGCCGAATACGAAGATTATCTATCATGGTGCGCAAGTCATTTCTCCAACTGTGTCGAGTACGGTCAAGAAGTAGCAAGTGTAGACACAGCCTCTCTCTCAGAATCCGGAAAAGTAACTTCCTTCTCCGTCACCTCTCGAAATTTGTCAACTGGTGAAACCGTGACACGAAAAGCGAGACATGTAGTAATCGCCGTAGGAGGAAAGCCAATCATTCCTCCCGTTCTGCAGGGTTTGAAGCATGTTGCTCATTCTTCTCAATACCAAACCACCATTGGCCAGATTCGAGAGCAGGAGAAGGGTAGAAAATTGAGATTTGCTGTTATTGGGAATGGTCAGAGTGGTGCTGAGATCTTTAATGATCTTTGGAATCTGTTTCCGGATTCGGAGGTTAGTTTGCTTATTAAGGGTGCTAGTTTGAGACAGAGTGATGATAGTCCTTTGTAAGTCTTTCCCTTGCCCATAAATCCTCTCTTCCCCTCCCCTTCAGAGGTTCTTATTGAAACCCTCAAATTCCCACTACCGGGTAGAGATTTTACAAGAGAAACAAAAATATGAAAAAGAAAGAATATCAAGCTAACATACAAACAAAGCGTAAACGAAATCTTCGACCCGGACCGTGTCGATGGACTTTACGCCCAAGCCCCAGACACCCGCGCCGCAGCCCTAGCCCTAGATCGCGCAACCAACTACGGCGTAGTACGGCTCACACTCCTCGAAAAACTCTACGATGCACTCTATGGTCAACGACTCCGAAACCCCGACCCAAAATCGTGGCGTTGCCAGATCGTCAATCATCGAGTCGTAACCTCAGCAACCCAAAACCCAGATTCCTCAGAGATTACTTTGAAGCTTGCTAAGACAGCTGCTGCCGGTGCTGATTTCGATGTTGTGAATGGTGGTGAAGAGGAGGAATTGAAGGTTGATTATGTTTTTGCTGCTACTGGGTATTTGAGAAATGCTCATATTAATATGTTGGCTAATGTTAAGAGTTTGTTACCGCAAGGTGGGGAGGAGATTAAGGAGGGGGGAAAGATTCCTGTGGGCAGGGATTATAGGGTTCTTTATGATAGTGAGAAGGTTGATGAAGCGGCTGGGATTTGGTTGCAGGGTTGTAATGAGGGGACTCATGGTGTAAGTTTTTTTCTTCTCCCCTTTTTCTTCACCTTTTTTTTAGATCTTTTGATTTTTTTGATTGGAGTGATCTTTTTACTGACATTTTTTTGAATTATAGTTGAGTGATACACTCCTTTCCATCCTTGCTATTCGTGGTGGTGATTTGGTAAACGATATGTTTGGTGAGGAACTTACTGCTAAGTTGAAGTAGAGAGACTACTGCAATTTGTAAGGATGAGTGGTTTGTGGATAACTAGTTGGGTGGAAAGATTGATATTGATGTTGAAAATGTTGAAATGTTGAAATATTGATAGATAGGGGTGTTTGGGCGGCGTTTGAAAAATTTGAATGCTTTTATAGTGTTCGTTTTGTGTGAGTTGCTTTGACTTTATTTGACTAAACCTAAATGCGAAAAAAAATCAAGTATATTCATACCAAGTCCTCTCTCTACCTATTTTTCAAAAACAACAATATTAGATTAAAGACTCTAAAAATAAGTAGTCTACTAAATATATTAATTAGATTTATTAAGTGTCTAAATATACAAAGTATAAAAACTTATAAATTAAAGAAATGACCTAGGAGTAGTTAATTACCTAAAAAGAAATAGATCTTTTATTATATAAGTCCTTTAATAATCTAAGTAACTAAAGAAAACCCCTTAATAGAATTCAGGGTTTAGTTTTTAAGATTTAGGGATTTAGATGTTTCTTCTATAGGTAAGTGAATTTAGTATTTTGTTTTTAAGTGTTTTACTAATGTGTGTTCTAGGTTGTCTTTCTTTGAATTGGTTGTTAGTTTTGTTGGAGGTATTGTAAATATGTAGGATTGGTTTCTTTGTGATTTTTGTGATTTTTGTGAATTTTGTTGATACTGTAGATGTGATGGTGGTATAGTAAAATGGGAGGGTTATATTATTGTTGTTATTATCGATGAAGTTTGGTTTGTTTGATTGAATTGGATTTTTTTGTTGTTGTTGGGTGGGTTACTTGGGTAGGGGGAAGGATGTATTATAAGTAAGGTGGGTGTAGAAGGTTGTTGTTATATAGGTAAATATAAATTAACTCTATTTAGGAAGAAGACTAAGCTTTGAGGGACTAGTGGCTTTGGTTATTTAGGTGGGGTAAGGAATTGTTTTAGTTGTGTTGTGGTAAAGTTGAAGTTGGCATAGTAGTTTTGTTTACGATTTGTGGTTTGTGACTTTTGTGCTTGTGTTGTTTTGTTTGTGATTTTATGTGAATAAATGGTGCTTTGTGGTGGAATTTGAGTTTGGTGTTGTGTTGTACCTACCTTATAGGAGTACATATATCCTTTCATGTTGGCCTACATTAATACCTACATACACTTTAGAGTATGTAGAAACATTCAGCATACTTGTTTTGAATCGTTTAAACTATTAAAAATTCTTAAAGAATAGTATCAGCCTTGTTGACTATCACGTTTTTGGTAGGAATAGTGAATAGCCTCAACACCTTGAGCTCATTCACTATTGCGCGCTAAATTAAACAACGACTTCAAACCACAATAGCTCTCCCCTTACTCAACCACAACACCATCCAACTTTCATATCCTAGAACGGAGTCAGGATTACACTTCTTTTGGGAGTCCCACACGTTTACATAGTAATCTTTCGCATACAAACCTTCTGCGCAATAGACGATATACGTCAACTCGAACACTATCTCCTTAAACCTTCTCCGCACTTGCTACAGCATCTCCATCTCTCTAAAGGCGAAACGTCGCCCAACTATCGCACGTCGACTTTGTGTTAGGATTGCACTTCCACCTAAAAGGTCAATCCTGCTTATTCCTGCTTATACAACAACTTTCCGCGCCACAATCCTTCGCGCGAGAACCCTGCGCAACAACCTCCGCACAACGTCTCAACACCTCAAATAACAACCTCCTACGACTGTACAAACCCCATTACTACATCTCTTCCACCTCGAGCTCTAATACAACCTAACGATCCTTCAACGTCTACAAGAATATCAATCAAGATGGCTGACCTATGGGATGAGGCTAGAAGCTCTTTCAAAGCCGGACTATCAAGTTCAATCAACAAGATAGATCAGGGCATTAAAAATGGGCAAGGTATAGCTTTGTCTCATAAGGATGTTTCATTCATATTGTTTTGCTGCAAGAATTGGTTCAAAAAACAACTTAACATCGAGTCACTGTTCACCGACCAGAACTCAAATCGACCATGTGCAACAGTATACAGAAAGTTGCAGGACTGCGAGGTTAAACTTAAGGGCTCGGCTTATGCACCATCAGCAAAAGAAGTTGTGGAATTTACTTTGGAGGAAACAAAGCAACTTCACAATATCTATACCGAGGAAGTACAATATCACGAAGCCTGTAAAGAGGGACAAAGATTTTACTCAGATCATTACGGGGCATGGCAATCTCGAAGCAAGGAAAGTACACCATTACAACAAACAGAACTTTTCGGTATGCTAGAGAAGATATTCCCAGGTGAATATAGCAGTCGTTGGGGTATACGAGCCAAACATGAAAGGTCCTTCGAAGAAGATGCGCAAGAACCAGACAAAGAACATGCCAATTTCGGCAATCCAAAATACGAACTCACCAAAGCCAATCTACGAAGAATCCTCCAAGAAGTCGAAGAGTCGATCCCAGAAACTGAGATAACACTCACCATGAATTTTGAAGATCTAGCAGTTATGCAATTACTCTGTAGACTGATCATGAACAGTGATGGGTCCTCAACAAAGGAGTACCTAAAGCAATACATCTCTGAAATGAAAAAAGCCCCTGGTCCTCCAAATCATTTCCCATATCTGATCTACGACATTCAACAAGAACCATCCTATTTTGCCCTGGAGGGACTGAAGGCATGCGACATGATGGATAAATGGTCATTCCTCTTCATCCTCAAAGCAAGTCAAGAATCAAGAATTTGGCATCAATTATCTGAGACTTCAAGTTTTGAACACCAATGTACATTTTTCGAGAAATTCGAGAATCTACAACTATACGTGGAGAAATTGGAAGATGAGGCTATTACTCATTCTAAGAACTTGAGAGATGTTCGTTCGAAGGAAAAATCTCATACGGAATATACATCCATGATAAAAGATCTCCTACGCACCAAAGAAAAATTGGAAGGGGATCTCGCACGGAGTACATCCGATCTATTACAATCGCGAGAAATCCAAAACCGCCGAGAAGAAAAATTGAAATCAGAACTCGAGGTTCAAGAAAATGAACTTAAAACCACACACTCCGAGCTCGAAAAGTCCTCAAAGCAAATCGAAAAGATGAAGACTGCAGCAAAGAAGAAATTCACAGAATTACAAGATGAAGTTAGTAGGAAAGTTGAGGAGTTAAAGGATGTTAATCAAGAACTTGAGATTTTGAAACTTGATTATGAGGAAGTTGTTAGGTGTTGTGAGAGGGATAAAGTGGTGGTTGAAGAGAAAGATAAGGAGATCGACATATTAAAAAAAGAACGAGATGGATTACGAGTTTCACTTTCTAAAGCGAAAGCAGAGATTCGTTAAGAACGCATAGTTGAGAATAAACAGGGTACTGCTATGAAAAATGAGCTTGAGGATCGGAGGAAGAAGTTAGCTGAGTCTAAGGCTTCGGGGGTTAGGGAACAGAGTACTACGAATCAATTGTTGGAGAAGAATGTACAGCTTATGGAGGAGAATAAGAGGATCTTGAAAGAGGGAGGTGTTAGGGAGGTACGGATTGAGGAGTTGAGGGATGAGAATTTGGGGTTGAGGATGGAGGTTGAGGTGCTGAGGAAGAAAGTCATTGGTGTTTTAGATCTTTTACAGAATTAGTTGAGTAAACTGTAGTACTGTAGATTGAGAATCCTGTTGCGATAATAAATGTACATGTTTCTATAAAATAAATCGGTCTAATAAAACAAAAATTTGTATAGGTCATATCAACTTTCTTCGCCTCAATCAACACAAATAGCTACCCAACCCATGTCCTTAGTCCATGTGAGTCAAATCTAGTCACGTATAAAATTATATCCTCCAACCTAAACTAGCCCATAATTGCTTTTTTCCGTTCTCTTTCGGTCCTTCCATTTGAATCGGGCCTATTATTTGACAATTTATTTTTCGGTTTGTAACGCTCTACCCGCAATGCCGTTGTATCCGGAATGCCTTATATTTTGTATACTTTTCAGGCTTCAATTAACTTAACTAGCTCTTGTATACCTATGGGTCTAGACAATCAAGGTTTTTATATATAAATATTTTATTTTATTGTATTTACTCTTTGTTTACGACAAATCAGGGTCTACATATTTATTTAAATTAATATAGGTTATGGCTAGCTAAATAGGTTATTGATATTCGCTTCTACGTGACTAGTATTTTAGACTCGCAGATAAGTTAAGTTAGGTGGCAGTATCACTAATTTTTTTTAGAGGAAGAAATACCTACTAGTTTCTATGAACATCTTTCCAATCTAATCCAAAAAAATTCAAAATTCCTAAAGTCTTTACACGAAAACATAAAAATCAGATTAGAAGCCCCGAAGTCTTTCGATTGATGTTAATGTGTTACTAGCTAAGCGACGTATAGAACAGAGAGCTAGATCTACCATCTCCAAGGGAGCGACATACTAATAATTCACCAAAACATTTAGTGTATACAGAACTTTTGTAGATTGTAGTGGGAATTCTTTACTTGAAAGTCGAGGGTTATGTTAACTATTAAGGATCTCTTTGAGGGCACACGAAGTATCTGTAGTCTGGATCTCTAGATTTTAAATTTTTAAGCCCTTCAGTATGCATGATTGCAATAATGTTATGGACTTACCTATTTTTGTATAGGTAATTTTTAAGGACATACTGAAGTTCTTAGTGTATTTTAAGCTTGTAGAGGGAAAATGGTGTAGGTTGAAACTCTATGGCTTGTCGTCTGTCGCTTAATTTTGGTAGCACATAATAGAAAACACTGTGTACATATACAATGTTTACGCTGTCCGGATATCACGCATTACAGTTCAATAAGTATGCACCCTTACAAGTCTTTTGGCAGTTGAATGTATTATCCATTTTTCTTTTCTTTCAAGCTCATCATAACTCTAGCATCTAAGCACCCTTCAACTCCTCCAACCTTTCCTTCAACATTTCAAACTCGGCAGTCCCCTCCCAAATATCCTTAGACTTTCCAATTATACCACGAACAGCACTCCTAGCCTTCATCTTCCAGCCCTTCTCAACCTCACCAGTACCATCTGGCTTTTCCATGGGTCCGTAGTTCTCCAATGCAGATACAAGTCCATCGGTTGCAGCTGCTACACCTTTCCAAGCCTCGACGTCTTCCAGCCATTTATCTCCTTCACCCTGGGTAGCCATGCGCCAGCTCTTCTCTGCACATGATAAGGCACCAGCGTAATCTCGTTTGTAGAGAGCTAGTTTCTCTACCAGAGCCCATAATTCCGCACGTTTGGTGATTAGTGGAATTATCTCAGTATCGACCATCCCAATCGTCGCACGAGCAAGACTTCCCCTAGGCGGTACATAGATTCCATCTGCGCCTACCTCCCCGGTTCTTTCCCGGGACGTAACCTCCAAGATTAATGCCCTGAGGATATCAATGTCAACTGCGTCTTCGCCAGCTGTTGGACCTCGGATTCGGATGATGTTGCGCATGCCCATGAGGATCTCTGGGAAAGATGGAGGTGATATACGACCTGCGATCGTGATTACGTTATCCCAAATCTTCCAGTTATCGTATGCAATGGCTGCACCACGCTTGTAGGCTATTAGTGCTTGTCGCAGGATATCTTTTAATGAAGGCTGTGCTGAGGGCAGCGAGATGTCTTCGTTATCATCATCGTCAGCAGAGGATACCTTGATGTCTTGTGCGGCAGTTTTTTGTAGCTGCAGTAACTCTGAGTGCTTCGATAGAAGGGCAGATCCAAGGTTGCTGTACGTCTTAGCATCGGTATCATCGATCATAATAGATTGTTGGAAGGCGATTATAGCACCATCCCAGTTTCCCACTCGTAAATCAATATCACCTAAACGACTCCATGTGTCATTATTTTGTCGATTCACAACCGTGGCTTTCATATACGCATCCCTGGCACCTTTCAGATCCCCTTTTCGTGTGTAGTACTCTCCCAATGTTCGTTGTGCCCGGCCATAGCGGTTCTTTGAGATTGTCCAGGCTCTTTCCCAACACTCGGGATCTTGATCGAGATCTCCAAGAATACACCAAAGTCGAGGCGAATGTGGTGGAGGTGGCGATCTAATCTCTCCTTCCCACTTTTCGGTCACGACTTCTTCATCATCCACGCCATATTTATCCATTTCAGAACTCTTTGCAGAATAGTAAAGTTGCCTTCGAACAATTTGACGAGCTTTATCCTCTTGGTGAACGGAGTGATAGCATAATGCAACTTCGGCCCATAGCCGCAGGCGTTTAAAGATTTCTAGTGCCGTTACCAGACTGCCGGCATTGCTCCAAGCATAAGCTAGCTCTGTCTCGATTTCCCACCTTGTAGGAGTGTGTAATTGAAAGATGTACTTTAGTCTTTCTTGTACAGGTGCCGACTCCGACGCCTTCGCTCGTGGAAGGAATGATGTGACCTGAATCTGAGGAATCCCGTCGGCTGCAGCAGCAGTCTCTTCGTTCTCTGTATCCGCAATGATCTGGTCAACAATGGCTTGTAGTTGCAGAACACTACGCTCTTGTGTTCGTGATCGATGTGACTCGATTCTACTACGAACCAGTAGTGCCTGGGTGTAGATCTGCCAATTTGTGGGCTTGTCTGTGAGGACACGAATAGCATATGGGAGAATCTCTTCACTATTGAGTTTGTCCAAAGGTGATAGTGTATCCTTCAGAGTGGCTTCTGTAAGCAAAGTGATCTGGTCTAAAGGATTGAGTTGAGGTTGGTCATCTGGGGACATGCCGGCTAGCTCCGGAGGAAGGGCTGAATGATCTATTTTATCAGATGAAATCTTTGCAAACTCGATTGACTCAAGAAGAGTATCATCATTTAAGTCTAATGCCGTGGGAGCAGTTCCGTTTGTTTTGTGGTCTCCATTCGTCGTACCATTGGAAATGGAGCTATCTTTCAGAACACCAGATAGAGCGTCTGTAGAATCTTCTGTAGACTCTTCCTGACTTTTCGCAAACACAACAAGCTGCGAAAGATCATTCTGTTGAAATTTCGTCCTCTTTCCCAAAGCACCGGATAATGCATAGCTGAATCCAGAGACGGTCTTGGCCAGCTGCACATTTTCCTTCGCCTTCAGGTCCAATCCTTGCATGATGTAGATCTGCGCTTTCTCTAATTGGAACTGGACCTTTGCCTCGGTTGAGTAGGTTGAAGCAGAGCCCATAATCTCTTCCTCTAAAGCCTTCAGATCCTGTTCAATCGGATTCTGTAGCAATGCAGAATCACTCAGCCGGCCTCCAGCCATCCCAGAGAGTAATCGTTGGTGATAAGCGTTGATTCGGACACGCATCCATTTGCAATCTTTAACGTCGCTACCGATAATCCGTGGGAAGTATTGAGTAAAAACCATTCGCGCTAAACAAAAGACTTCCACGTGGGGAATATGCTGATATACAGAGACGCCATCAACGTCTAGGCTTTCCAAACATTTGTTTTTGAATGACGCAGCGTCCCCTTCAATCTTGAAAATATCTCCTAATGGCAGCGGTGGTCCCGTGACATTCGCCTGAAGGAAAGCATCAAAAGCTGCAAGGCCTGCAAGCAATACAAGGGTAGAAGTGACTTCGTCATCTAGCAGGCCACTTTCGGAGAAGATAGAATGCTTCGATTCAGCTGGAAGGTTTACAGCTCGAAAAAGCTCTGCGTACAAGGTTTGCGTGGTAGGATTGTGTAAAATGGTCTTGTATTCTCCGGCAAGGTATGCGGCGACAATGTCTGAGAGTTCTGGATGTTTCTTGAGAGATTCAAGATCAAATAGCGCCCTATCCAAGGTCTGGTGCCCTATGATATTGGCAGAAGCCATTTTGTTAGATTTTAGGGATAAATTCGCAACGTCGTGAGGTGGTGGTGGTGTTGATAAGTTTTCGCTTACGAATCTGTGAAAAATCTTGGTGACTTCAGGTTTGGAGTGGCTATGAGCACGTGATAGACACTGAATGATTCATAATTGCTAGGAGGCCCAATCTTCCACCACCTAACTAAGGCACCTTAGCTAGGTCTGGACCAGAATTCTAATAAAGTAATCAATTTCTTTTGGACAAATCAAATGCTACTAATTTTCACTTTTCCTCGTCAGATGTAGACCAAAATTAGTCACGTGCCAAGTATTGTGCAATACAAATACCTAGGTACAACGGAACCTTAAACCTACCTCACCTCGTTTCTGTTTAGCAGCAGCATTTCAGACATGTTTAGAACTTATAATAGATATATAACCTAGGAAAGAAAAGGTTAAAGAAGTTATAGGAAATTTAATATGTACTTCTTATATATGAAGTGATAGATATACCTATTTAGATTACTATTATTTTGTGTTGTGTCAACCTGGAAGTTATCTCTAAAAAAAAACATATCCTATTTACTAAATTCTATCCTATTTTCCTTCTCTAAAACTAAGAATCGCCTTAACTTCTCGTAACTCTTCTGGTTGGTGGCTTTTTGACTTCTCAATCTAGGTAGCTAATTAGTTGGCTTTCCGGTTTAGGTAAAAAGTGGCTGTCCGTTTGGTTTTTGAAGTGACTTTTCTACCAAAATTACGAGAAGCCAGACCATCATCAATGTTGGCCGTTCAAAACTGTCCTTCAGTATCCAACACTCCCTGTTGTAGATTGTAGTATCACCAAGTATGCAGTTGACCCTCTGGTCTATGTGTTTATTAGTCAAATTTCCTGAATCATCCTAACGTTTACGTTTAGATGGTCCTTCTTCTGTATCAGAAACAGAATCCCGTTTACGTTTATTTGAAGTTGAGGTCATGTCCATGTCTACGTCCATGTCAGTCAAGTCCGAGTCCGAGTCTATGTCCCGAGGTTGGTCAGGCTCTGCCAAGGTGTTCGCAATTCTTGTTCCGATAAACTTGATCTGGTTGTTTATTTCATCCATCCACGTTTGTGGGAAAAGTTCCGAATTTTTCAAGGCATCTTGAATTCCGGTTAAGCGCAACAAACTTTTGTTCAAGAAATCAACTCTTTCAGACTTTGAGTATACTTGTGAGTAACAACCAGCGAACATGTCTTGAATTGACATGGCATATTGGCTCAACCTGAATTCCTGTCTTCGAAGACCGAACTCATTGAGTATATGGTTCACATCATTCCAGTTTGCGTCGTTTGCTGATTGGATAGCTCGTGTTATTCTTGACATTTCCCACCCGTCGTCTCCGTCGATACATGTATAAGGGCCCTCATAAAAGATATTCATTCTCGATACTTCGAGGTGCGTTAGGATTTGATTGAATCCATCCTGGACTTTAGTGAGTTCTTTTCGAAGTCTTGGACGCTTGTCTAAGCTGTCTCCTGTAGACCTAACGAACCTCTGCATGCCATGGTTCCAGACCAGAAGATTATTCTTCCACTCTGGTCTCTTACTGCTGGTTCTAACTTCCATATTTTGAAAATTCCTGATGCAGTCATAGTGTGCATTAGCGGCAGTAAGCAAAGGCTTAATAATTCCGCGAAAGAACTTTGCTGTTTGCGTGGAGTTTGAGGTAGTTAAAACTTTATCAGCTGCCGCTTCTAGCGCACGCATTCCTTCACCGAAATCGTTCCTCAAGGTCGCAGTTTCAACCATTTTACCCATGTATATCAATGCGTCTCTCTGAGTTGGGTCTAGAGATGCTAGCTGCTCCCCATCGACCGACAGCATGTCAAAATCTGCTTGTGGGTCAGTTTCCCTACTATGGACCCTTTGATACTCGGTTTCCTCCCATCCATCACTTCCCATGTGATTGTATTTCTTATATACTGTTCGCACACCATCTTTTAGGTTCTTGGCATGTAGCAAACCCCCAACCCCCAAAGGTCCTACAGCAGTATTCCAAAAGTCCTCTCTAAATATTCCCTCGTAATAGGAAATCGGAATGGGAAATCGTATTTGATACTCTGCTAACTTTGGTGATATTAAGACAGTTTCATCTGGCCATGTTGGCTCGTACACGACAGTGGGATATACTGTTTTGTACCAGTATCCAAGTGGACTCTCACCAAGCTGAGTTTTAATAAATGCCGCCTCAGTAGCACCAAATACCTGTATACGTTAGTAAGTACCACTACGATTATCTAATAGACCAACCTCAACTTCGAACTGGAATCCAAGCTCCGAAACAGGATTGTCACCATAGTACGGCTCATCCTTCAAGGAACCATTAAGATACCTATGCACATACATCGTTGGATTTTGGATAAAGTTATGGACATTCCATATAGTATGCTAGAGACACAGTGTTAGATATAATACACAGCACTTGGGGTGAATCTTGCCATCAGCTCGTGAACCTATCAAATATCAGCAACCTTCTAATAGGTAAAAATCAATATCAAACACGTACAATAGTCATTGCCAACTGCCAGTGGATTGCATATCGCTCTCCATCGTTGAGATCATCGCGTAAAAGTGCTGCCTATCTCAAGCTTATATATCAGTACAACCTCTTTCTACATGCATCTGGGACGCAGTATCTCAAGTTATCCTAATACAAGGTTTCTACTGGAGCTACGAACCAGCGGTTTAAATGATATCCATATCCAGAACCGGGTACAGTCCGGGTGATTAAGCTTTTTCTTTATGCGCTCCGAAATCCTCCTATGCTGGTAGCTGTGAGACAAGCCATGAACGATGGCCTGTTTTGTGCCATATGTTGGATCTTCATCTTCTTTCATAAGTCCAAGATGAAGTCTTTTATTCAGAACTTGAAAGATTGCATTCATTGTATCTTCGATCTGTTTATCCTGACTTCGTCTCACGTTGTGCCCAAAAGGTATTCTAAAGAGGTGGGGATCGTCTTGACTTTGAATTTTCTTTATGTCTTCGGGCCTGATTCTCTCATCGGGTATCTGTTCTAATTCATTTGTGAACATACTTTTCACCTTTTATGTGCATATAATATCAGAACTAAAATCTCACAAATGGTCTCACAAACAAAGAGACTTACAAAATTTAAAGTGTGAGCTGAAGCCATTATCCTTGAGGCAAGGATCAAAGAAGGCGTAAGATTCCGCCATACAGGAGGATTACTCGCAGCCCCTATAGTCAGAAGCTTGGGGTTAGTTTACTCGATTAAATATAGATGAGTACTTTGAACCCCAAGGGACGAATTTGCTCAGAGAACTTAAGACTTACAAACACCCTTAGATGCATCATGCTCATCAATTGGATAAAGGTTCCTTTTAGGGAAATCCAAACACAACTTCTTTTCCATCTCCCAGTGGTCGAAATCCAGGAATGGCTGAATGGGACCTTTATAATCCAGCGGCGACAGCTTCCTCTCAGAGATGCAGTCAAGATCTACAAGTTCACGAGTAGTGTAACCAAAGAGTCTTGATCTCTGACATTTTTCTCTTTCCTGGTCGTACCAAAGCTTGTATTCTTGGGCTACTATCGTTCCCTCAACAGGAAATCGTGTGTCAATCGGCGACCACATGCTTCTGTTTGTATCGTGCTCTTTGGTCACAATATTCTCCTGTGGATCTTCGTCCTTAATGAAAAGTACGCCTCCATATTTCGTTCTCCATCGAGTTTTCTCTACAACGAAAAGGGGGTCTTTATACGACATATTGTCGGAGTTTCTACAATCAGCTTCAAATAATATAGGATGAAACAAACAATATTAGTGATATAATAGAGTGAAATAATTGCTGTATCTACCA
This sequence comes from Pezicula radicicola, assembly GCA_003008705.1. Lineage (NCBI taxonomy): Eukaryota > Fungi > Ascomycota > Leotiomycetes > Helotiales > Dermateaceae > Pezicula > Pezicula radicicola. The sequence continues at coordinate 671,280 of PDUO01000017.1, forward strand.
GGTGCTCTTTGCAAGGTAGATATATTTGCTTATTCTTTGTCTCTTGGACGATCAATGATTTCTTTGCTCCTTATCACCTGCTTTTGGCCCTCAGAACAGAGCATAAACCTTTGTTCTTTGTGCTTCCCATAAAAATATCTTTATGACAAATCAACATGGATATAACTACAGAAAGTGCTTGATAAAAAAAAGAAAGAAAGAAAGAAAAGGCCCAAGAGCAGAGCAAGGTACGCTTTTCTTTTCATTTCTGAATCACCAACAAACAACTAGGCTTTGATCTTACTAGCTGTTCGCCCCCCTTTTTCAAAAATTGTCGCTTAAGATAGGGATGATTTAAGCGAAGAACATCAACATCTCGAAGTCTCTCTGTCTTTAGTCTACTGCACTGCAGCCATAAGGCCATAGCATCCTCCTGGACACTATAATGCAAGTCCATATTTTACAAAGGTATGAAATTACTAGTGCCAAGCCGCGCCCTAAAGTGCAAGACTTATATAAATAGGCTGGCTCGCTGGACAACGATTTCCTATAATTTCCCTTTTGTCATCATCCTATTATTCGCTTCCCACCAGAAAAAGTTCCATACAGTTAATCGTAGGCGAGCCCCATCCCCCCTCCCTTCCCCCCCGCCCCAGGAGACCCCACCTACCTAGGGTGGTTGTTGTTGGGGTGCCTCTGGGAGCCTCGCCTACGATTATAATCCTGAGCTTCACTATGAGAGCATTTAGTGACTACCAGCCACTCCAAAGCATCATTTCTCATATGAATCTTAGGGCATTCCGACGTTACTCGATAATTTCGAAGAGCGCTGCACTGGCAATTTTTCGAATGAGAATTGATTGGGAAGACGTGTTTTTAGTGTGGATGACGAATTTGGTGTTGAGAAAAGAGCGGTAGTCTACTGGCCTTTTATAATTCTGTCTCTAAGGAGCAGAGAGTTGGCATTCATCTAAAGAGATTCAATTGAGTTTTCTTGACCGCTGATTTCGAGATTGGCATTTGGACATGAAGTTAAATTCAGGAGTGCACTGCCTTTGCGCAAGGAGTTGCCGCGAAGTTTCTGGTCATCTGATGCTGCTGCTTATTGTACGAAAGTAGAGCTACGCATTTGTGTAACGAATGCTGGACTTGGACTGTACTATAGATCTTCCCTCTCACTGGGACAAGCTCTCAACGAAAGAGTTAATGGAAAAGTCACTACCGCAGCAAAAAGTCTGGCAATTAAGTTTTCTTAATCATATCTAGAATATAGACTCTCATAACGTTTCACTTTTTTAAATAGAGAAGCACAGTTCCTACTCAATGATTGGCTTATTGAAATCAAATCTGATAATCAAGGACAACTGCAGTTTGTGAGGAGGTCCGATCAAGTTATCGAGTTCCTGGAAAAGACAACCGTGACTGTATCACAGCTCGAAACGATGAATTCTACTGTGTACGGTCATATGCGGGAGAGATGAATCCGTAATAGTGGCCTTGCTTCAAAAGAATATTCAGAGGTTGATTTAAGGTTTCCCCTGCATTGGACCCAAGATTTGCAGCGATCTTAAGTTATCCCCGCCATATCTATGTCAAAGTATAAAGCCCAACCAATATATATACCACGAGACGAACTATAGCTCCGGCTGGCGTGTGGGGAAATGATATAGTTCAGAGAAGAATTTACAGAGCTGAATTCTAATTGTTCCCCGCTTACACACATGGAGTCGAAAAGACTTGCTATAGGGTGAGATTGAACTCTTAGAAGAGAGTCTGGGCAAAGGGAGTCAAGTAAAGACTTTCCCAACTCCACAAACATCTTAACTGAGAAATTGATGACGTGTATGCATCCATTATGGTTTATAAATAGTTTGGATTCTGGCATCAGACCTTTAATCCACAGAACTCGAAGCAACTCGAAGCAAGAGTCCTATTACCATTCAATAATGATCGACAGGCCAATCACTGTGTATCAGCTTATAACAAAACTTTGAAGTAAAATTAACAGAACTAGCTTCTTGGTTTAGGAACAGTCCCGTGGACTCACAAAAGCTGACTGAGTGAGAACAAAGCACAAAGTACAGTAAGTTGAGCTGCCGATCAACTTTGATAGCCGAGCCAACCAGCAGCATGGGACTTAATATGATGCTCCAACTTTGGTATGCCGCATCCTTATTCCTAGGAAACTCTGAGTCCTCTCTATCTTACCATTTGCAAGTCACAATTGGTCATACTGTTCGTATCATCTGCACCGGTTTCAACACACTGGGAGAATGTAAAGACTTACTCCAAAAAGTAATCAAATAGTACCTATATCCACAACCCCAACTCCACCCAATGTTGACCCTTAACCCAGCTAAGTTGATACAAGTCCGAACACCGCCCAATGAGTCGCAGAAACTTGATTTATCTCCCATTGACTGCCAGAACACCCCCGTTGCCCTGAGCATACACGCCCGCAAAATCCAACTGTCCAAGCATTCCATTGACCTGATCAATTTCCAGACTTAAATCTGCCATATTACTACTCAAGCTCGATACCTCATCGAACTTCCTTCTTTTGTTTGCGTCCGAAATCATCTGACTTACGAAAAATTTCTGTTCTTCCAGAATGATTAGTCTTTCTCTCAGCTCCTTTTCTTCAGCCTCCATAGCGGAAACCGCACTGCTACTGCTTATTTGGCTAGCAGCGTCGATATCATTATATCTTATCGCTGCCAAGGCGCCACCACCATGGCCATTTCCATTTCCATTTACGCTAGTAGTGAGATTGCGAAGACCAGATGATCCATGAGGAGAGGCGTGTTTCAAGATCTTGGGGAGAGTTTTAAGAGGCAGCATATGTAAATGCAAAAAGTTAGATGATTGTTGGTATATTGACCTCTGAAGCTTGGCTTGTGTTGGGGATTTTGTTGGTAAGTCCCTTATACGCTTCGCTGCGAGATCGTACTTCCCAAAAGAGTCAATGAGTCTTTTCCGAACTTTTGATGCTTCTGCTAATTGCAGATGCGATGGTGGCTTCTCGGGATCTTGTAACGCTACTAATAACCGCTGGAAATTAGGGAGTAATAATCGAATACCCCTTTCGAATTGAAGGAGGTTCTCGTATGCTCTTTGGTCCGGAGGTTTATGCATCAATTCTTCTGCGAAATCCTTCTTACTGAAAACTGTTGCTTTACATTCCCTGCAAATTCTTATATCCAAGCTAAGCTCGCCTGATGCTTTTTCTGACGATACGTCAGTCACTGAATATTGTCAACGAGGCACAGGGTAGTCTGTTGTCATTGCTCACTTACTTGCTACAACATTCAACCCTATTTCCGTCGAGCACAATGTTCGCGGATCCGCACATACCACCCGGCCGCACAGTCGACAATGATGTCGCCGGAATGACCATGAACCGAATTCTTGCTGGCAGAATGGACATTTCGTAACCTTCGCATCATCCTCCCATGTCACAATGGATTGCTCTAATATTTTGCGTGGATTCTTCTGTCCAGACAGCGTCATAAGTGCCCCACTATTGCCTACAATATCTTCTGGTGGATTAGCCAGTAACTGCGTGAGTTTGGTCAATCGCTTCTCCAGCCTGGATATCTCCAGGTACTCCTTATCCACCATCTTCCTCCGAATTGCCATAAAATCGTTGGTGTGGTCCTTTATGAGACCGTTGTGGTCGTTGTACCCATCCCTCGACTTGTAGCAAGTCTCGCAAACTCTACACCAGAACCCCCGGACAGGCTCATGTTGGGCTGACCTCGATAGCTTCATCTGATACATCGTATGGTCCTCACAGAATAGTCGTCCGCATTTCCTACAGTTCACATTCCCATTCACGGATCCTAGTCTCTTCCCGCACGCAGGTTCGGTGCATAGATCATTGTATCCTGACCTCTGCCAGTGTGCCCTTGTAACAACCTCATCTGGGTCTGGTCGATGCTCTAGGGTCGATACGCGGTTGCCTACGGCGGAACTTGGAGGAGGTGCGGTGAAGGATGGGGTGTCATTTGATTCGAAAACATCAAGGCCCTTCAATTTCTGATTGATCACGGCTAATGGCTGGAACTTCTTCGCCTTAACCACCTGCTTGTTGAACCAATTCTTGACTTCATCCTGTTCGACTTCGGGAAGTTCTTGGTGATTGTCGTCGAGGTGTCTAGAAATTGTTAGTGGGTCATTATGGACTCGACGACATTGATACATGCCTATTCAATTGCAACAATGTCATCTGAAGCCTATTAGCACTGGCGCATCAATCCACGGGGTACTGCTTACCATCTCCTCATTGCAGATTGGACACAAAAGCTTCGAGCTCGCCGCCGCAACCGCTGACGAGCCTCCATTCTCCAAAGATACCCTCGAGCTCAGGTCCTGCACATTATCGGGAAGAGGCGAGGTCGCTAGAGGGGATGCTGAAGCCTGCGAATCTAAGGACAAGGTGCTGTCGGACGGCGAAACCAAACTCTGATGCGCTGGTGGGGCGGGAGGAGCCAAACCCTTCCCAGTACCAAGAATCCTCCCGCCTCCCAGCTTTCGACCAGACATGGCGGGGGCAGGGAGAAAAGTATATCCTCAGAGCCTGCGACAGCTCGAGGTGTGTATGACAGAACAGTCCAGGTGCTGGTGGATTTCGGAGTTGTCGCTCTACGAGACGCTTCATTAAGCGAGGCCACCCTGATAAGAAATAGCGGGGCCTTGGCAAAGTCGATAAGCTTTTGTGCACAGAATGTGAAAGATGGAGATCTCAAAGTCTAATAGACAACACCATGGACGACAACCGATTCCCAAAAGTCGAGGGCGGCGGTTCTCTGATATTGGCATGGCAGATACGCAATAAGAGAGTCTTGGTGGTAGGAGGCGGAGAGGTAAGGTGAGCCTCGGTGACTTTTTCGGGGATTGCCACTAACTTCTTCCCAGATCGCAGCAGGTCGCATTCTGAATGTCCTCAATGCAGATGCAAAAGTCACAGTGGTGTCTCCGCGCGAAGGCCTAAATGCTGAAGTCGCCTACCGGATTGAAAAGGGACAGGTCGATTATGTAGACCGCAAATTCGAACCTTCGGATCTCGACGGAGTGGATATGGTATTGACTGCAGTGGATGATCCTGAAGCATCTACACAAATATGGAAACTCTGCAAGGAAAAGAAGATAGCAGCAAACATTGCTGACGTGCCGCCCGAATGCGATTTCTATTTTGGCAGTGTGCATCGAGATGGGCCATTACAGATCATGGTTAGCACCAATGGAAAAGGACCAAGATATGCCAATATTGTTAGGCGATCGATTGCGGAAAATCTGCCCAAAAACATTGGAGAAGCTATTACAAAAGTTGGAAAGCTGAGGCAGATGCTAAGGAAGGTTGCGCCAAATATTGAGGAGGGCCCTAAAAGGATGTCATGGTAGGAGTTTTGAAACTCGAGCTTACAACACAATACTAACAAAATATAGGATGATCAAAGTGAGTGATACATACAGTGTGGAAGAACTCTGCGCCATGAACGAGAAAGATATGGCAGAACTCCTGAAATTCTATGCTCCAGATGAAGTCCCCGGGTATGCTTGTTTGAAAGCGATGGAGGGGGATCAAGACTGGGCATTCGACGGATCGTTCGGATTTTGTGTTGGATGTTAATGGGTATATGATGTTTGGATATGACAGGCCAGATGGCGTTGGTGGTAAAATACTGTTGCCCTTTTAGGGTTATGTGGGATACCTTGATGTGTATATGTAGTCGGCGTGGTTTGGGTTTAAGAGACTTGGGCTATTGAAAATAATGCTATGAGCAGGGTTAAGTCAACACCATTGACTACCTAGGTATAGAGAGCAGTAGCTGAAACATGTGGAAGGAAATTGGTATTATATTCTATTTTCTGTAACGAACTAGCAAGTCTACTCCTCGGACTCTGAATAGCCCCACCTAGTTCACTATCCGTGAACTACTTTCACGACTGAGAAAATACTTTTTACAACATATTACACCTCTGGTTATATACCCCAGCAGCTAATTATCTTTCACCTTCATTACACAAGACATGAATTAAGTACAATCGAAGTTCATTCATGTAAGAACAACAAATATTACAAAAGTCAACTTAGATAGAATCACATAGCAGTGTCGAATTCCACAGCCGAACAAAAACTCGTGGAGAAATATCAGTTCATCCCAGCTCAACGTTCCCCAAGGCCTCTATCAAGCCGCGAGCAGGTAACCTTCCACTAGGTTGTTCCAGTGGCTAATGGACTCCTTCGTCCTTCGTCTGATTCTTCGTCCAATACCATCCACTCTCGCAGCGAACAATTTCCTTGTCGTTATTGTAGATATGTGTTGTTAATTCTATGTGCACTGTTAGGACTTATGAGGGCTTGGGGATTGGAAAAGAGCACATTCTGTATTCCATTTTCAAATTTTACACATAGTACACACTCAGTACATGGTAAAAGCAAGGTCTTTTTGGAGCTTCTTTAATTCCAATCTGAATCCACTATATACGTGTCATGCCATCATACAAGACAATCCCCTAGAAAATTAAACAAAAAAAAATCAATCTGGTATCAAAAGCTTCGAAAAATCATCACAAGCATCATAGAAAAGACCACCACGACCTCCACCACCCACCACTTCTCGAAAAAGAGCTCTCCCAAAATCAAGCATCAGTAAACTGATTTACTCAGACTCTAACTTCCACTTCCTCCATTCTTCTCTGCGAACCCAGGCCTCTTCCCCTCTCCAATCTCAGGGTCCTGACCCATAGTAACACCACCCATACTCAACTCCCCAGGACCAGTCCCAGTCCTACGAATATAATGACCAGCCAAGAGATGTTCATGAGCCTCGCCTATCAACAATCAGTATACCATTTCTCTCAAAGAGCAAGAAAAATCTCAATATCACCAAGAAATAAAGAAACACAAAAAACTCACAAGGACCTAAAACATAAGCCGCCTCCCCATGCACCATATCATCACCACTCCTCAGCATCTCGTCACTCATGCGGAGAGGAACCCTCAGTACAAACTTAATAAACGCCATGATCAAAGACGTCCAAACAATATTCCACCCAATGATAAAAAGAGCACCAACAAGTTGTAACCAAACCTGTTTCCCATTCCCATCAATAGCTCCCCCGCCATTTGTAATACCAAATGCAGCACATCCTTCGATTGTAGCCCATAGTCCTGTGCTGAAGCCACCGACGAACCCGGCGATACAATGGGTGTGGAAGACTCCTAAGGTGTCGTCTATGTCTTGAAAGAATTTTACTTTTTTGTTGAGGATATTCATGGTTACCCACGGGATTGTACCCGTTGAGAAACCAATTATTATTGCGCCCCAGCCTTGGTGGTGGTTAGCTTGGTAGACTTTTTTGATTGGTGTTTAGGTGGAGATAATTCACTTACCTGCTACTACACCTGCTGCTGGTGTGATGCCGACGAGACCAGTTATCATACCTATAATTTGAAAACTCGAAGTCAGTATACTTCTACTCTCAAGATATATGCTACAATCTCTACTTGAAATTTTGAAGCATAAGCTTGCCAACTGATAATTAAGATCCGCAAGCGTGGTTAGATTGAGGATATCCAGTCTTAATCATCCGAAGGAAAGACTTCAAGTGGGAAACTCGGGAAAGAATTGATAATAGCGCATACCATTAACAGCTCCCAAGACCGATGGCTTCTTATAGTAGACAACATCCCAAATAGTCCAAGTCAACAAGCTCATAGCAGTGCAAACGTTAGTGTTAAGCACCGCGACCCCAGCATCAGCTGAAGCACTATACGGATCTCCACCGTTGAACTATAGTTGCATCAATGTCAGTTATATCTTTCCTCTCTAGCCATTTCACCAACAAAAACGCGCCCCCCAAAAGAATTCAAGACTAGAGATCAGAACAACAAAAAACAGATGATAATCTAATCCCAATTTCGAGCGAGTGAAAAGAAACAACTTACACCATTCCAACCAAGCCATAAAATCCCCGCTCCAATCAAAACACAAAGAATATTATTCGGTCTTGACTCAGCACGATCCTCATCAAGCCTCGGACCAATCCACCAAGCGCCAACAATTCCAGCAGTACCACTACTCAAATGAATAACATAACCGCCCGAATAATCAATAACACCTCTCTGAAACAAGAAACCACCACCCCAGAGACTAAAGGCTCCTACTGTATAAGAGAAAGTAATCCAGAGAGGGACGAAGAGGATCCAAGCGAGGAAATTCATACGGCCTAGGAAGGCTCCGGCCATAATGACGACGGTTATGGCGGCGAAGACGAATTGAAAGTAGACCATTGTTGAGAGGGGGAAGTTTTGGGTTAAGCCTGCTGCTGGGAGGGTGGATTGTCCGAGTTGTTCCATTATTGTTACGACCTTTTTTGTATCAAGTTAGCAGTGGACTTCGGGGCTCTAAGAAAATAGCTTTTGGAAGATTGGAGTTTGGAGAGGTTTTATGGTAATTTCAAGACAGGAGACTCGAGTGCATGAGTAAACTCAACTCGCTTCTCCGTGCCTTAAATCCTCCAGGTGATAACTTCCCCATAACGCTGTTACACTGTGCAAGTGAAGTATTGAACTTACCTGTCCAGGATGGCCAGCGAACGGCAACATCTGAACCCCAAAAGCAGTCTTATATGCCCAAAGAACCCAACAGATTAACGTCGCAGAAAATGCGTAGAAGGCCATGAACGCAGAGTTGATGGCCCATTTACTACGAACAATACCTGCATACCTATTTTCACAAAAGAACTACTCATCAGCAATCTTTATCTCAGAGTTTTTCTTACTGGACGGAGAATTAAGTTTTAAAATGGATTTAGGCAAGGGAGAAAAAAGAAAGATAAATTGTACATTACTACAAGGCCTGGTACACTTTGCATGCCTACCAGCGTTGCTGCTGTCATCTGCCAAGAATTGTCGCCAGTATCGAGCCAGACAGCCTCAGCTGAGGCGTTGTAGGATCCGCCATCTGTCATTTTTGCAACTGATGAGATTTCACTATCGATAAGTTGTGTTAACTGAAAAACGAATCAATGGACCCGTAGGAGATTCTGGTTTCGCAGAGCGACGGTAGTGAGGACCGAGATTCTCGTGTTTACGAGAAGAAGTGACGACAAACCACAAATTTCAAACAGAAAATAAGGAGCAGCTCCGACAGCTTTTACAGCAAAAGATAAGAGCTTCCATGTAAGAATTAGAATCAGCTTATCTTGTAGCAGCACTATGGGACGGGGTATCCTTGAATAATGAGCTAACATAACATGAGCCGGGGATGGTCCAGCCATGGACCCAAAAGGAGCGTGGGAGACGGGAAGGTCTCTTGGGACTTTTGATGGGTTGGTACGACACGACCAGGGAATGTCATGCAAGGGCATCAGTCAAAATACTCACTAGGCTATAAGCAGAGTATGTGAACGCCCCCATACCATTCTAGTGGGATTTTCAGGACTTTCGATGGTGTGAAACAATATCGTCCACATGTTTTTCTTATCAGCTTCTAGAGTTGTGGAGTACGCAGTATGACGTTTTTTATGTTTGGTGCTTACTTCTGTATGGTTGCTGACAAAGTAGACGCACGGCTAAAAGTACTGTACGTACATATATAGGAATATCTGCAGCTGTACTTGAACAGCTAGCTTTTCGAACCTAATCTCGATGCATTCAACAGCGTTTCTACCTCGCTAGACTTTCGACTCACACCACTTCGTCGAGATCCAGTTAATATCGTACAGCTCGACACAGTACAGTATTATCCAGCTCCTTCTTTCTTCCTATGCGGAAGGGAGATGGCGTCACACAACCACGTTGCCTTGACGCGGAAGAAAGTGACAAAGTAAGCAAAGACCGACGAGGGGACAAAGAACAAGCATACGCTCCGTACCTATCAGCAAACGAAACCTTATCAAACTCGTCCCATTTCCCCATTCAAGCCACGGACTTCAGCCCGGAGGCTCAAAGTTGTGTATCAAAGCACGCAAAAGTATATGATATTTAAAAAAAGCCTTGCACGCCTTGTGCCCCAAACAAGATAAACCATAGGACATTGGCACAATTGTCCAATCCTGGCGCCGAGCCTTATCGCAGCTCGCTAAAATGCTTGAATGTGGTGGCGCCGCTTAACCAACTGAGAAGCTTTCTGGGGTATGGAGGTATTGCTTACTGCTTGGTCTTGGCTGCGGGGAATGTGATTTGACAGTCTAAGGTTTGCTTATCTATGGCTTGGGTTTGTCCTATATGATCCAAGATTGGTTAAACCATTAAGGATGGCTAGAGGGATTTATGGGATTCGTAGGAATGAAATAGGATATTGATCATGTGATAATGGACTGATTTTTGCTGTTCAATTGGAGTACAGTGGACAGATGATGTTTGCGGTTAAATTGAGGCTTCTACAAGCATCCCTTTCTTCCCCTAACCTCATTCCAAAAATTTGATACAACAATCAAGTACAATAATACCTTTAGATTCAAAATTAATTTTCCCTTTTGCTGATTTCGTTTTGATTTACGGACATGAATAGCTGCCGCTTTAATCTGAGTCGAGGGTGAGCACGCCTTAGCACAGCCTGAGTATCCTAAGCACTCTCTTTCCTTTCTTCTTTTCTCCTTAGCTTAGACTTCTCATAATAACGGAAGCACCCACAATCTACCTTGTCTCTCTTGTACGGAAGTACCTGTGTCTTGACACATTTCAGGTACGAAAGTACGAACGTAGAGATTATCAGCGGTGCATGTATCCTCATGCAGCAAGGCGCGAAATTAGAGTTAACGTACTCTTCGGCGTAGGTAGATCTGAACCCGCGCAAACCTAACCTTCCTTTTATTTCAAACATCTCCTACGACCATCTCCTATCACCTCATTTCCATATCATATTCAAGCCTTAAGAAAGAAGTGTCTCTGGATGTCGATTGGAAGCACCCTCTGTTCTACTTGTAAGGGTGTCTTCCGCAATCTAGGCAAGGAGCCGCCGGTACTAGAAAGGATCGAGATTACCGGTATCATATCCATCACCCTCTATTCCGCAATTTCTACGAAGCTGTCCAGCAAGAATGTTTTATCCCCATCACTACTTGGAAATATACGGGTGAAGCGTCCCAAACTACATGGCTCACCAAAGTTGGATTCCAGTCGGCAATGACATATAGTTTGTATCAAAGAGAACATGAGGTCGGACTTATGATCCTTGAGATCTTTTGCTCTGATCCCATAGATGAAAATCCTCGACAAATCAAGTTTAGGATAATCCCTTTCGCAGGTCAGTTAAGATTTCCTGTTCCAATCATTCGTTTAATGGCCTCTATCTCAACATAGAAGCGCTACTAGATAAAACCGTAGGAAGAATACTGCCCAGAGGATTTGCAGTGCTTTGAGGAAGTAAACAAAATAATTATTGTCGCATTACTCTCACTTCTAACTTTATTTTCTACACATGCTAACCAGTCATTAGCATTAGCATTCGAGAAGAAGTTCTCAATCACTGAGATTGGTCCAGATACACCATCTTCTGCTAGTCTTAGTCTAGCTTATCGATAGTACATCTCTTGTCGCGCCTGCCACAAGGAATGTAGTCGATTGGTGAAAAGGTCAATGTGGCACCCCACGAGGCTACTCGATATTGGCATAGAAGGTAACGCTAAATGGAAGCTACACATACATTCCAAAGATGGCTGCTTGCCGTCGAATTATATGACTTTGAGCTATCGCTGGGACTTATCACCATCTTTAATGCTGAGGAGGGTTACTAGAAGAGTTCCCTGACTCAAGTAGCGTTTTGGGGTTTTGCACATATCCTAATACGTATTTCTTTGCCATCGTCAGCTCTTTCCATTTTGGTTCAGCTGACTTACACAGGTGACTCTTCAACACATTCTCGTCCCCAGCTCGGTCGCCATTTAGATTCACTCATTAACATAATGAAGATAGTCTTGGATGCAAATCTTTCGAATAAAAATTACTGTCCCTTTTCTGCCTTAAAGGGTGACTGATGTTGGTACTGGGATGACTGCGCCACCCGTAATGCCTATGGATAAGTTTTTTTTCCCCAAAGCACAGAAACTCCTCAAGACTACACACCAAGTCGTGGAAACTAGTCTATAGCATACACATCAATGTATCTAAAACCTTCTGAGATGCTATTGAACTTCCAAGAAAGCTTAGTATCAAGTATCTTGGATTGATTGTCCCCGTATTATCCAAGACAGTTTAGCAGACAGGGAGATCGAGTCAACGAAGTAGGTAGTTACTAATAATATAGTTGGCTAGCCATCGGTGCAAGGCTTGAATGTGACGGTCTATTCACTAAATTGAAATAGGGGGGATTTTCGCGGTATTTATATTACCACCTCCAGACTACATTAAGGGAGGAGAAATGTACGCTTTATTTCAGCCCGAAGCCGTTGCGATATGAAAAGTTGTTGTTAAACCATCGGGGCTGGACGTTGCAAAGAACGCACTCTTGCCTCGTTATCTACTCTTCGGCCCCCATCTCCCTCCCTTGTCAAGTCCAGAGCAGCCTCGCAGGTGATTCGGCCCAGGTCCAATTGTAATCTGTCGCTTAGTTGTAGACTCAGCTCCATCACCAAAATGTCGGCAGCTTGCAGCTCGACTTCATTTATTCATATTTTTCGAATCTTCTTTAAAAGCATTGTCATGGACCCTATCACTGCAATCGGACTTTCGGGAAACATCCTCACCTTCATTGACTACGGGCGACGAATTATTTCCAAGGGTTACGAGTTTTACAAGTCCGCCGATGGTGCTTTACTTGAGAACCAAGAGCTCAGCCTTACGACGTTGGAAGTTCAACGACTTGCCTCCAAACTTATACCGTCGCCCGCACCGAATGGCGCATTAGCATATGTTCCCGAGAGCGAAGAAGCTCTTCGGGTTCTTTGCGATCGGTGCAAGGCTCTGTCTGTAGAACTCAAGGATCTTCTCGAAAGCTTGAAAGTCAAAGGGAAGCACAGGCACTGGGGTTGCGTCAAGAAGTCTGTGAAGACAGTGTGGAACAAAGATAAGCTCACTGATCTCCAAACGAGACTGTCATCTATCCGGGATACCGTCCAATTTCGGGTCCTTGTAGATATTGTGTGAGTATTTTGTTTGACGGACAAACAAGACTTGAAAGCAAGACTCAAATTGATGCTGACTTGGACAAAGCGGTAAGATCGATTTGGTATCTGCTCAAACATCCGAGGGAGTCTACAGCAGGATATTAAACGGTCAAATATCCTTGAATCAAGAGCTGGGTGAGACGAGGCAGGAATTGAAAAGATTAGGTGACCTGGACTTCAAAATTGCTCAGGTCATAGCGATGAGAAGAGACAAACAATCAGAGATTACTCCAGGCCTTGAATCAAGAGCCTCTTCAGGAGTTATTACAAGCCTGGAATTTTCAGCAAGGGAATCGAGGAAAGGTCAAATAGCGACAGCTGATATTGAAACCTTTGGATGGCTTTTCAAATCCGAGCAGAGTGAGAAACAAACTGAGATTGGCTTTTCGCAGTGGCTTGAGCGAGGCTCCGGTATATATTGGATATCAGGGGCCACTGCTTCGGGAAAATCTACACTGATGAGATATATAGTCGACCATCCTCTTACAGGAGAGCTGCTTTCAAACTGGGCGAAGCCTCTGCCTCTTGGAACTGCTTCTTTCTTTTTCTGGGCGAGCGGATCAATGGAGCAGAAGTCACAAGCAGGTTTCCTAAGATCTGTTCTACTTGAAGTACTTCAGAAACACCAAGAGCTCATCCCTGTTGTCCTACCTTGGCATTGGGCAAAGAACTATCTACAGCTTATTGAGTCCGAGTCTCAAAGCAATCCAGATTTCTGGACCGTACCACGACTGATGCAAGCTTGCAAATATCTCATGGATCAAAAGTCAGTGCCTTTAAAGATCTGCATGTTCATCGATGGTCTGGATGAGTACAACGGCGATATGAAAAAATTGATAAAATGGATTCAGCGGTTATCTTCTTCAACACACATAAAATTCTGCATCTCCAGCCGGCCGTTAAATGTAATTGTCGATGCTTTTTTCGGTAGCCCAGGCTTCCTCTTACATGATCTCACCAAACAAGATATTCATAGGTACATCAATGTTACACTGGAAAAGAATGGCCGCTATAAGAAACTGGCCGAAAACGACCAAGACAGCGCTGGGAAGATTATAGCGATGCTTCTGGAAGCCTCCCAAGGGAATTTCCTATGGATAGCTATAGCTGTGAATGGGCTATTACTTCAAAGTCTTGCCAACACCGATACCATTAAAGACTTACAATACAGAGTATCACTTTTACCACCAAGCTTAAATTATCTTTACAATGACCTCTGGAATAGAACTCCTCATGGCTCTCTGTATAGAAGTTACGAGTGCCTTCTTCTTATTGATGCAGCTTGGAAAGTCAGCACAGAATCAGTCATGGGCGAATTAGAAATAGATCCCTTAACGACCATTACGCTTGCTCTTGCCATGCGAAGTCTTAGAGAAGACAGACCGATCCCTAAGGATCAACTCATGACGGATTATCAAATAAACGATATCTGTCAAAATATAGAGCGATGGACGAAGAGGCGTCTAATGGGATTATTCGATATACAAGATTCGAACAATCCATACCTACCAAAGTCCAAGGGGAAGATCCAATACATTCATAGAAGTGCGCTCGACTTCTTACGGGTTGAGAAGTTGAGAGATATCCAAGCAGCAGTTTCTCCTGAGTTCAATCCTCATGTGGCTCTACTCAGAACTTACATCGAAGAGATACAGATTTTACCACCGAGACATCTGTTTCGTTCTCGCTGGACAACTATAGCAACCGCTCTTACACATGCTGCACATATCGAGAAGTATTCCGAAGTAGATTACTCGGCCGATCTTGATATGCTTGATCAAGTCATGGCAAAATTGCAAACCGGCCCAGTCAACAGATATCATTGGGCAGTCCATATGAGCATTCATTCAGAATACTCGAAGAAATGCCATGACAACTTCTTGTCTCTGGCAGTTCAATACGGTCTTTACCGATATCTGAAATACAAAATTGAATCCGGGTGGAATGTCGTGCGCAATAAAGAAGGACGACCATTGCTAGATTACATCGTGCACTTTGGCCCCAAGCCCCAACCTCTTCTAGTCGAGATACTGTTAAACCACGGAGCTGATCAAAATCAGATATTTGACGGGTGCTCAACCTGGCAAAATCTATTAAGATTCCTTTATTCGACTTACGTCGATAATGATGAACATGAACGGCCAGAAGGGACTCGTGACGATCTCTGGATGGATATCATAACTATGTTTGTTATGCATGGGGCTTCGTTGCACGAGTCTGGATTTGAGAGTAATAAAATTTCTGGGACTATGATAAATGAGATACTATTGAAGATGGAGTTGTCTACAAAAAAGAGGCAGAACTATATGAAGGAGTTGCAGCTGCTTGAGAGCAATTATCGTCGTGCCTGCAGCCAACGTCTTGTGTTGCTAAAGGTGTCAGTCTTAGTTTTGGGCCTTGCCATTGGATTCTGGTTGTATCGGGGCACTTACTTATAACCTGTTCCTCAACGAAGGAAAGATGCCGGGTAGATTGAGTATAAGCTCCGTCCTAAACTGTTAGACATGCTTTCAATGGTAGAGACTTAAATTTAATGTTTGTCCTTTATCACTATTTACGTATTGAAATTACACTTGCTTTCAATAAAATCTCAACTCGCTTTCGAGGGTTTGATTGGTGCTACTTACATGCTTCTAATGCTGCGGCCACAAAGTACGAGACGAAATTGTGTCCGGATTTATATGATGTAGGCGGTGAAAATAAAATGCTAAAACGCCCAGGAGGAGATGGGGCCTTTCGCCAATAGCCGACACCGTCACTTAGACCCAAAAGCCTCCTTCAGCCCTTTAATCACAAGCCTATTATATTCCTTGCCTCCTGCTAGGAAATCATCCATTTGCATGAAACTGCGAAAAGTTAGTAAGAGCATTTCTTACTGCCAAGGGACAAGAAGTCATCACTCATCTCACCACTTCTACCGTGAAGTATTGAGGCATTATGAAAGAAAATAAATACGTACATATGCGGAACGCCTAGAGTCCTAATAACCTCGGCCCTCGAACCCGCCTCATTCATCTTTTTTCCATAAGCCTCCCCCTCATCCCTAAGCGGATCCATCTCAGCCGTAAGAATCAAAGCAGGAGCAAGCCCCCGAAAATCCGGTGCCAAAATCGGGGAAACCTTCCAATTCCCCTCCAAATCAGCAGGTCTCGGACAACCCAAAAACTTATTATGGAAATAAGACATTCTTTCTGCTGATAAAGGTTGTGTGTAATACATCTCTCTGTACGATTCATATGGTTGATCAGGCCTTAATTCACCGGCTGGTGTGAAAACGTGTAAATCACAGACTGGAACTGTTAGGACTTGGAGCGCGAGTGGAATTTTGGAATCGCGGCATAGATGCGCTATTACAGCTGAGAGGTGCCCTCCGGCTGAACAACCGCCGATTGCTAGACGGTTGAGATCTAGGTTGTATTCTACTTTGTGATCGCGAACCTAGATGTACAATCAGCAATCATGAGTTGCGACTATAGATTGAAAAGAGCAAGGTATACAAACCCAATTGAAAGCAGCGAAACTATCATCCAAAGGAATCGGGAACGGATATTCAGGCGCAAGACGATAATCAACATCAAAACACACACAACCAGTCTCGAGCGATAACCTCTTACAGAAATCAAAATCTTGTGCAAGACCTCCGAATACCCATCCTCCACCATGAAAATTCACATACGTAGGTCGAGATCTAGGACTTTGACTTTGAGTTGCTGGACCAGGCTCGAAGATTCTGATTGTGATACTACCATTTTCTACGGGACATTGCTGTTCGGTAATCACGAGATTCCCTTGGTCGACAAGTTGTCGTCCATATGCTATGGTGTATTTGACGGGATTGGCTCTGTAGTCCTCGATGGGTACTTGATGAGTTGCGAGACGGCCGACGCTGTATTTGTTGTAGTATTCTAGGTATGCGGGATCGAAACGCGAGGCTAGCTCTGGGGGAATACTGTTCAGGAGTGGTTGAGTGATTATTACGGCTGGGAGGGATGATGTTGCCATTTTTGATGGTTTGAAGGGGGTTTGGTGGAATGTAATGGTGAGGTTCTTGTTGTTGTTGAGGGGAAGTGAAAGTGAAGGTGAGCATTTAGCCGTTAGTATAGCTTATCGGTTGCGTCGATGGTGGGGGTAGTTGTACAGTACAGAGGTAGTACACCTATGATTTTTATAGCGAGAGACCCAATTCATTGTTCTCGAGCTATAGGCAGGCAATATTTAGCTGTACCAGTAGTGCTATATGAATTAAATTTTGAGATAATATTATAAGCAGAATAAGATTTCCTTTCTTCGCTATTAGAACAATCCTTAGTAGGAAGAGTAAGGTCTTATTCGCCTAATTAAGTCCTAACTCCGACCTCCTATCATCTATCGCATATCGTGTATTCTTACTTCGGGCTCCTACTTTGTGATCTTGTTGTTTGCTAGTTTGTTTTCTCCATACACAATTCTAGGCCGAAGCTTATGCTGGTGTTCGGGCTCTTGTTTCGGGCTATAAAAACAATTAATTGATCTTAGTAAAGCCTAGTTATTTTATTCGAAATAATAATACATCTTCAAATTAGACTATTTTATTGTTATATAATTTAGTAGGAAAATATACTGGATTTATAAGTGATTTTTGGTGTAAAATCAGCAATCCGTGGATAATTATGGCCTAGTACTGTAGCTTTAAAAGAGATGCTGTCTTAATTGTGTTGAATATATGGAATAGTCATATGACAGTCCCATATAAATAGGCTTATTCTAGCACTCTAGCTTCCATTGTCTCAAATAATCTTTCCATTCAAAAATTGCTTTGTAGGATATTATTTTAAACAGCTTTCTATCTAAATAGCTCGCTTGATTTAAGTAACTCCTTGGCACATAACCCTAACTTAAATAATATCTTATACAACAATCTATACAGTAGAGGTAAGATTCAGTGAAATTTTAAACCCTCCCTTGCGATATATCAGAAGAAGTTTAGGCACCAGTAACATATTACAAAAGATCCAAAATTTCAATTCATTAAGAATCACGCCCCAAGCTCCCTTTTATATAAACTATCCAACTCCACCCTATAAATCTCAAGCGTGGCCTTCCTCTGCACACTCCCCTTCCCACTAATAAAAAATGGCCTCTCAGGGCTCGCAAAGACTAAAAACCCTCTCAACCAACCCCCAAATCTCCTCAATAACTCCCTCCCTCTTCTCCACATCAGAAACACCAGCATCAGATTGTAATTGAATAACAGCAATTTTAGACCTCCCAGTTCCCGTAAGAATACAATTTTTAACTTTGGGATGTGAAGTTATTAGTTGTTCATGAAAAATTGGGTTTATGTTCCAATCATTTGAG
Source organism: Pezicula radicicola (assembly GCA_003008705.1). Taxonomy (NCBI): domain Eukaryota; kingdom Fungi; phylum Ascomycota; class Leotiomycetes; order Helotiales; family Dermateaceae; genus Pezicula; species Pezicula radicicola. The sequence continues at coordinate 689,712 of PDUO01000017.1, forward strand.
AGGACTATCATATCATCTACTCTACCATCATATTTCCAATGGTTTGGTTTTGAAGGTGTCACAAGTCCAGGAGATCCAAAAACGATTGCCTTTCCTAGGACTGTGGCCTGCACGAGTCCTAACCCTAAAGCTGCATCGTGGAAGAGTGGAAGCGTACTATACGTTCTTTGCAACTTTGGAAATACATCACTCCAGATGAGGTCACTGTTATCATCAGAGCGAGGAAAGTGTGAAATGTGCATCACACGTGCTGAAAGTAGCGTAGGTCCATATAACGGGTTTTGGAAGACCTGTCGAACCTGAGGTGTGGACGATGATTGTGGGATTATTGGCGACTTCATTCAGGTTTTGGTGAAGGGGTATAAATCTGTGGGGTCGGATGAGAATAGAATGTCTAGTTCTGGCATTACGAGTGTGCGCATTGGATGTGCTGAGAGGAGGTTGGAAATAGGGAAAGATGAGTTGTGAAGTAAGATTTTGCAGTTGGTTTTTGCGGAGGAGATCTGTGTGGCCTGCTATGCTGTTGCGGTGGGAGCTGAAGACTACCTGTTTGGATTAATATTATGTCTGCTTGACAATTTACAGGATAGGGGAACTTACCTTGTATCCTGTTTTCATGGCTGCGATAAGTATAACATAATACCGTATATCAGCATATCCAATATACATCATCGTCTCGAATGAGGAACTAAGTCCGATATTCTGTTCAATGAATCATGCTGTTCTATCAATAGCATTTGCGTAACTGCGAAAAGTGATATCCTCGAAGCCATCCGAGAGGTTTGAAGACTTCGGGATTGAGAATCACACCCTTTCCGGATCATCTCGAGCTATCTCGTCGATTGTAACAGGCACAAGCCCTGCATCGTATGGAATGTTTTTTTTTGGTAAGACATGATTAAGTGAGGTTATTAAACGAAGTTACTGAAAGGAAGCTCACCAGACTTTGATATAGTATATTTTATGTTGCGTAGTATAATAAGCACTAACCTTACGTGACGCAAGAGAAGCGAACTGATAGACTTTTAGAACTGCCGACTCTATGCTTGGTAACGCAATAAGCTG